>JAJEKB010000732.1:51032-110244 GCA_022393335.1 Macrotrachela quadricornifera | reverse complement strand
TCTCTCTCTCTTTCTCGTTCACTTGCATCGTCGTCGTCGCTATATATTTATATTGATGTCTGGTCTATGTATATGCAAGAGAATGACCGAGCATTAGTTGGTGGTCAATTGACGAAAAATTATCAAATAAGACTATCGAAAAGAAAGAAAAAGAGAAGAACTAAATGTACACAGGAAACAACCAGCAATGTTGATGACTTGTCGATGTGCATATGAACGAGTGCACATATGTCTAGACAGAACGTTCTTCTAACCTATTTAGTAGTCATCACTATTGTGAGTGAGACCGAGAGGACTATTAATGAATGTATACATATATATATATATGCAGCGAGAAATGTGTGAAAGGAATGAAAACATAACAAAAACGACAGACTTAATAGATGAATAATACAAACTTCTATTATCAATAAATACATATACACGCGTTTGTTATTAGTCTTTTGAGACTACATCAAAAAGTTTGAGTATTATCCTTTTCTTTATATCTATTATATCTAATCTTTAAGTTTTAATGGAAATTTTAATTTAATTTTACTGTATAATAAGAGTATATAAATGGTAATAGAAGGTATTCATTTTTATAAAAATGAGAATTTCTACCAATAAGATATCAATTTTTTTTTATTATAGTACATTTTGTTTAATGTTTACTCGAGCGAAAATTTGGTGCTCACTATGATTCAGTTCACTGAAGAGAATGCATTCTCAACATGAAACTAAATGAACAATTAAATTATCAAAATAGGTATCTGTAATCGATCAAAACGATGATAAAATATAAAATATTTTCTTTCTGATATATAAATTTGAAACAAAAACAAATCGATAAAGTTTTCAATTATCAAATATTTCTTTGGATTTGTTCTGACAAATAAATGCATCAGTTATTTCGTCGTATTGGATAGATCATTTGATATCTGATACTGTTCAGTAATTGTCACACGTAATATAATCATATTAATACGATGACATGAACTGCTACTAAATTAATTCATCAACTGTATCAATAACAATACTTTTAAAAAATAGAAATATATAATCAAGTCCTTATGAAATTTTTAACGATATGTTTTTCAGATAATGTCAGTTTAAAATTCGATTACATTTTCGAAAGTGACTCTAAAGCTAATTCTACATATTCTAGCAGAGTTTTAAAAACTTTTTAATCTTGTAGAGAAAGCAACAGCTCAATAGTCTGAATATGTTCACAAGATATTCTAAAAGTTCATTATGAAAGAAAATTTGTGTCACTCCTTTAGTTATAAAACGGAATGTACTATTTTTTCATAATGATAGGTAACAGGTTGACATGCAAAAATCAGTAGTCGTTTCTTGATTTAAAATATATACTACATAATGTTTTTCTTTAAATATTTGCTTTTGTGTAACATTTATATTGATTCAAGCAAAAGTTTAATGGTATCGAATTTGGTGATCACCAAGTTCATAGCATTGCTTTACGTTCTCAAAGGATATTTGGCAAACTAGAAGAGATGAATTGATTTTGTGACCTTCATAATCATTTAACTTGGCACTACTAGATTTCATATCGTAGTAACGTATCAAAACAAATGCGTATAAACGATAGTGACAGATCTAATTGATTGAAATGTCATAAAAAGCAGAAGTATTAAAAGAAAGACATTATAAAATATTTTTTTGACTGATTAATTTTTGTATTTTAGTCAAAACGTTTATCCATATAATTAAAAATTGAACAGTAATATCTATTAGTGGAAGTAAAATTAATTGATTAAATTTAATCAATAGTAAATTTGTACGAGTTTACTTTCAAAGCAAACACTCGGTATATTTCCATCTTACTATATAATTATAATTATATGAGAATATTTTCCAAATAAGAACTTGTTAGGACTTGTTGAAATATATAAATATAAAGAAAATTTGAATCTACAAAATATTAATAACAGAATATCATCTTAGAGATCGAATAATTTCGTCGTTAAGTTTCTGAAATTCATTTCAACATTGTTATCAGTATATTAGATAATATTTCCATTGGTGAATTGATTTTATTTATTAAATTCTAATGAACTAAATATTTTTAATTACTATTAACATTAAAAATATGATTAAAATTTTTATGAGAATAGACAAAACATATATAAGTGACCTCTATCTTTTATCTGATTTGATCTTTTGTATTAGATAAAATTATTAATACAACACACACGTGCTGTTTTGTTTTTTCTTTATTTTATAAAGCAGTCAACTTTTTTACGTATTCAACATAAAAAAAAGAACAGAAATGCTTGAAGTTGAGATAACACAACAACGTTCTATTCATACAACAAAATGGGAAATAGTTCTTGGTATGTAAATCACTAATAATAAATAAATTAATTATATTTTTTTTTTTAAATTAAATTTCATTTCTCTCAGGTATGTCTTTATATCAAGTAATTAAATTATTAAAACAGAATGATGATCAAATAAAATCTGTTGTATTAGTTTATAATGATAAAGTAAAATAAATTGAAAAAATATAAATAATAATAAATTGTAATCTTATCTTTTTTTTAAGGATCCATTAAGTGCAGATTATACACTTAATTTATCAAATGATAGTATTTTACTTCATTTTGATTCTATAACACAACGATTAAAAGTAAAAAAATAAAAAAATTCGAATTTAAAATTTTTATTATATTTCGAATTTTTTATTTAGCTTATTGAATTATATGATTTGAAAAAAGTAAAACTTAAATATTTGTAAGTGATATAAATTTGCAAAACAAAAAAAATTTTTTTTTGAAATTTTTTAGTGGTAATTGTTTTAATAGTCCTCAAATTGTACCAACAATTGAGAATATTAATGAAATATTTGGACCAACAAAACCTGGTGGTAAATAAAGATGTTTTATTTTTTTGTTATGTAAATTAATTCTTGATAAAATATTAGATTATAATCGTGAAAGTCAATCATTTTCAATGCATTTTCCTGGTTTAACATTTTTTTTCAATCAAATTGGACCACAAGTTGAAGTAATTTATTTCCATATTGTTTTTAGTTTTTTTTTTAATATAATTTATATTTAAAAATAGACAAAATCAATGCATGGACTTCATTCACTTCAATTTCCACCTGGTCAATCACCTATTGTTTCAAAAATATATATTTATTATGGAAATGTTCCACCTGAATTTACTGTTCCACCATTACCAGTTAATTGTTTTAATCGTTCAGTTTTTCTTGATAAATTATCGAATCTCGTTGAAAATCAAAAAACAATTGGTTTAACTTGTCGATTAATGGTTGAAGGTACATCTTTCAAAAAAAAAAATAAGGAAGATGAGATTAAATTTTTAAAAAATTAATATGATAATATTATCGAAGAAAAATCCTCTTATCTTTTCAATTGTCTTTTTTTTTCATTTAGCTCATGCACCTAAAACTTATGATCCAGATGATCATATTGATTATCTTGATGCAACAGTTCATTTTGATGATACTTGTCAAGTATATTCTTTGAAAATATCTTTTTCAAAATTATGTTTTTTATTTATTCAAAGGATGTACTTTCTACAATTGGTAGTCCAAATAATGTCTATTATAAAACAGATGATAAAATAAAAATTCATAATCAATCATTAGCGAATTTTTCAAATCAACGGTCTCAAGATAAATCAGATTTTTATTATAATTATATCAATTTTGGCATGGTATGATTTAAGTTTATTTTTAAAATATTAATAATAATATTATTTTTTTTTCGTTTAAGGATATTTTATTTGATGGACAAAGTCATACAGTGAAAAAATTTATTTTACATACAAATTTTCCTTGTCATTATCTATTTGATAGGTAAGAAAATTAAACAAAAAAAAATGTTTTTTTTATATTATTTAATTTATTTATTAGTTATTTTCCATGCAATTTTGAATTAATTGTACGAAATCATGTTACAGAAAAAGAGATTATTGTTACTCCATCAACTCGAGTAAGTATATTAGCTATTATATAATATATTGATTTACATATTTGTTGATTTTTTCTTGTTACTAGTGGCCAGCTATTCAAGAAATTTTTGATAATCGTCATCCACCGGCTATTCTTCATCGGTCATCATCAACAAATACAACAAATCCCTTTGGACCAACGTTTTGTCATTTAGTTAATGATGATATGATTTTTGAAGTTATGTCCAATGGATATATTGCTTCAATTAGTCTTTTTCATGAACGAGATTAATCTGCGGACTTTTGCCTTCCGTACTTTTTTTTTCTATTCTTATCTTATGTCATGTGCATATATCTCTGTTGGTAAACTTGTCTTCTTTATATATATATTTTTTCTTATATTCCTCGTCTGTTAAGATGTAAATATGACTACTTGAAGATACTTAAAAAAAAGCAACAAAAAATAAAAATATATTCTTTTTTAGATGGCGACTAAAACATTAGCTGGTCGTGTGGCTCTTGTTACAGGTGGAACAAGAGGCATTGGCAAAGGCATTGCTGTTGAATTAGGAGCAGCTGGAGCTCTTGTCTATGTTACAGGTATAAAACATGAACATTATTTGATTATATTTTGAATAATATATAAATGTATGTATATCAAGGTCGCACAATGAAATCATCAGATGGTAAAAGTGGAAGTTTAGAAGAAACTGCAGAAGCTGTAGGTATTAATATTTTCATAGGAAAAAAATATATAAATCACTTTTTTTCAAGATTCGTACTCGAGGTGGTCAATGCATTCCAGTGCGTGTTGATCATGAAAATGCTAGTGAAGTTGAAGCATTATTTCAACGAATTTCAAAAGAACAAGATGGTCGATTAGATATTTTAGTTAATAATGCATACAAAGGAGTTGAAGTATATAAAAGATATTTTATAAAAAATTTAATTTCGAAGAAATATATTTTTCTAGCGTCTTTTGGCTGAAACTGGTACACCATTTTGGCAAACTGAACCAGATGTATTTGATGAAATTAATAATGTTGGTTTACGGTAACAAAAAGTTTAAATGAATATTTAAATAACTAATAAATCTTTTCTTTTATTTATAGTAATCATTATTATTGTTCTGTTTATGCTGCTCGTTTGATGGTTCCTCGAAAACAAGGTTTAATTGTATTTATATCTTCAGCAGGTGGCCTTCGTTATTTATTTAATGTAGCCTATGGAGTTGGAAAAGCTGCTGTCAGTTAAATCTTATTTTATTTTCTCTTTATTTATAACTAACAAAAATTTTTTTTAGTGCGATCGTATGGCAGCTGATACAGCAGTAGAATTACGAAAACAGAATGTTGCTTCGATTTCACTTTGGCCAGGTGCTGTTCTAACAGAAACTATACAAGCATCAGAGAATGCTTCTAATGTATATGTTAATTTTCATTAGATTTCATAAAAATAATTCATTTTTGTATAATAGTTCAAAAAGATGCTTGATAATTATGGTAAAGCAGAAACACTAGGATATGCTGGTCGTATTATTGCTCATATGGCACAAAGTTAGTCTTTCTTACTTATCAAAAACTAATACATTTTTTTTTCATAGATCCATCAATAATGCAATATTCAGGAAAGATAATTACTACAGCTGACTATGGTGCAACTTATAGTATAACTGATACAGATGGTATAGATTTTTAAATTAAATATTCTTGTAAAAAACGTCTATTTTATAAACAAATATATTTAGGTACTTATCCAACTAATATACGATCGCTTAGCTTTCTTCTTAAACGAGTACCAGTTTTGAACTTGGTATCAGATTGGATTCCTGGCTTTTTAAAAGTACCATTATGGGTGTGGCATCAAGCTAGCAATAAATTTTAAGTTTTTAAAACACGTATTTTTTATATTTTCCATGATATAATCGTATTTGTGTTTTTTTTATAAGAACCGGTAGTTTAAAATAAACTTCACAGAGAATTTTAGACATACTATTTATGTTCTTTTGAACTATTTTATTTTTGAAACATTTTTGATATAAGTAAAGAAATTTGTGAATGAAAACAAAAGGTCGCAATCATAGCATGCATTTGCTAAATAGCTTATTTTATATAATAAAGTGTAAATATAATTAAAAATAAATAATAGGAGAAAATAATGTTAAATTCTATTTTAGATGGTAACTAAACCATTAGCTGGTCGAGTAGCCCTTGTCACAGGTGCGTCAAGAGGCATTGGCAAAGGCATTGCTCTTGAGTTGGGAGCTGCTGGAGCTATTGTTTATATTACAGGTATAGATAATTGTTCAAAATTGACTTTCATGATTTATTAATTATGTGAAAAGGTCGTACGATGATATCATCAGATAGTGCACATGGAAGTTTAGAAGAAACAGCAAAAGCTGTATATATCTAATGTTCTAATATATAAAGAATTAGAAATATTTGTTTTTAGATTCGTAATCAAGGCGGTCAATGTATTCCAATATGTGTTGATCATGAGAATACGAATGAAATTGAAGCTTTATTTCAACGAATTACTAACGAACAAAATGGCCAATTAGATATTTTAATCAATAATGCATATAAAGCAGCAACAGTAAAAAGAAAATATTTGTTAAATTTAGATTTTTCTTTCTTTAGTATGTTATAGAAAACTTTGGGAAATCATTTTGGGAAATCGAACCTACTCTATATGATGAAATCAACAATGTTGGTTTACGGTACTATTAAAAAGTTAAATTTTATTCTTTAAAACTAATTTTGTTTTATTTTTATTTTTTGTAATAGCAATTATTATTATTGTTCAGTTTATGCTGCTCGTATGATGGTACCTCGTAAACAAGGATTAATTGTAACTATTTCATCACTAGGTGGTCTCGTCTATTTTTGCAATGTACCTTATGGAGTTGGAAAAGCTGCTGTTAGTTTATTTTTGTTTTTTTTTTATAAATAATCTCCACACATTATTTTGAAAAACAAACTTTAGTGCGATCGATTAGCAGCTGATACAGCAATAGAATTAAAAAAGCATAATGTTGCATCAATATCATTATGGCCAGGTCTAGTCATCACAGAAACTATTAACTCAATCGAATCTGATAGTGATGTAAATCTTTTAATTTGTTAAATTTTCAGTTTTAATTAGATTTTTTTCCTCATTGTATATTTCATAGTTGGGTAAGCTTCTTAAAAATCTAGGTAAAGGTGAATCACCTCAATTTGTTGGTCGTATTGTTGCTCATCTTGCTCAAAGTTAGTTTCTGTTACTATAAATACTAAATTAAAATTATTGTTTTTTTTCTTTCAAGATCCATCAATAATGCAATATACAGGAAAGATAGTCACAACTGCTGATTATGCATTGACTCATAATATTGTTGATATAGATGGTAGTTAAGACAAAACATGATTTAAATTTAATAATTTATTATTTATAAAACGTGACTATTTTATTTGTTCTTTAGGTCAACATCCACATAATATGCGTTCATTGAGTTCTTACATTAAAAATTTACCTGGTTTAAATTGGTTATCTTCATGGATACCAAGTTTTTTGAATGTACCTTATTGGTTATGGCATCAAACTAGCAATAAATTTTAAGATTATCAAGAAACAATTCATTTAGTTTTAAGTCATGCATGTGCTTCCTATTGACTCTCTTATTATCTTGTCAAAACATTTTTTTATTTTATAGTAGCTATTATTACTATTTTCTATTGAACTTTGCTTTTTAGATGGCTTCAGAAATTAAATTTACTCACGATATAATGAAACAATTTAATGTAGCTAAATCATTTGCAGTTAATAAAGATCGTATTAATGCAATGAATTTTTCACTTGATGGAGAAACACTTATATCATCAAGTGATGATGATTCAATTATTATTTATGATTGTAAACAAGGAGAGTATGTATTATATTATATTAAGAAAAAAATTTCAAATATATTCATTTGTTTTTTAGAACAAAACGAACATTATTTAGTAAAAAATATGGTGTTGATCTTATACATTTTATTCATGGAACTGATCAAGTTTTACATGGTTCAACTAAAGTTGATGGTATATATATATACATATTGTTAAAATAAAAAGATTTTATTTACTATCAACTATTAATATTGTAGATGCTGTTCGATTATTACAATTAGAAGGAAATAAATATATAAGATATTATTCAGGACATACAAAACGGTAAATTAAATTGAAAACTAATTTAGAATTATTTTTTTTGTATGATTAATTCTATTGTTTGTATTTTGTTTAGTGTGGTAAGTTTAAGTATCTGTCCAACAGAAGAAACATTTCTTACGTCGTCAATTGATAATACATTACGACTTTGGGATGTACGCATTCCAACAGCTCAAGTAAAGAGAATTCTTTTAATAGTTTATTTTTAAATTTCTATTTTATTTTTAAGGGTCTTCTTAATGCACAAACAACAACAGGACCAAATAGTCGTCCAATCGCTAACTTTGATCCTGAAGGTAATCTAAATATGTATATAATATTAAAATAATTTTTATTTTTCATTATATTTAGGTGTGGTTTTTGCTGTCGGTATTCAATCATCATTGATCAAACTCTACGATATTCGTCATTTTGATAAAGTATGCAAACTTACCGACAGGTAGTAAAACCGAAGTTTAAAATAATAATAATGAATTTGTTTCTTTTTTTTTCAGGGACCATTTACAACATTTCGACCATTAGAAATCAATGAAAATAATGATAAACAAGCATCAAATACAAATCTATCAAATGAACAATGGACACAGTTAAAATTTAGTCCAGATGGAAAAATGATATCAATTGCAACAAATAGCACTAGTTTACACCTTATTGATGCATTTCAAGGTTTACTTATACATAGATTTTCTGTAAATTTATTCTTATAACTCATTAAATGATGAAGACTTCGATTTTTTTAATTTTCATTTTAAGGATATTGTTAATGATCAACGAGAAGCATTACAATGTTGTTTTAGTCCTGATTCAAGCTATATTTTATGTGGTGAGTATTTTTTAACAAGAAAGTAATTAAAGATAAAACAAAAATATTTTTTGTAATAGGATCAGGTGACAATCGTATATTAACATATAAAGCTGAAAGTGGAGAAAAAATTATTGAAAAACAGGTCTATTATTATTGTCATTTTTCTTTCTTTTTTTATTGAATATAAATATATATTTTAGACAGAACATATTGGTGCTATACAATGCATTCAGTTCAATCCTGCTTTCCTTATGTTTGCAACAGCACATACAAATATGGTTTGTTTAATATGAAAATATTTTTCTTCTATTATATATTATTTATTTTTTAGTTATTTTGGTTACCAAGTATTGATTCACAACCAACAGATGATTTATCATCATAGTGATTAACGAACTTATATATATATAAATTTTTCTTTTTTTTTTTTTGGTATTAATTTATCTCATATGATATTCTCTCTTTTTTTTTGTCTTCTTCATTTTCATACTTTGTTGTTGAAATCTTCTTTTTTTTCTTCTACTATAACTTCCATTTAGCATGTTTGTACGGCTAATTATGTATTTCAAACATTTTTTTTGCAGCATATCGTATCATTCTGTGAAATCTACATTAGATATACAAGAATTTTTTTGTTGGTTTCAACGGATTAGTTCTTTTCTAAAATAACAAAAGCAAATCATGATGAAAATGAATTGTATTAATAAATAAAAAATTTAAAGTGATAATAGTTTATTGCACGATAAATTACGAAAAAATAATCAAAAATTTAACCCTTTGTCGATTAGTTTCATATGTCTCACTGAATGTCTAATTTAAGTTTTGTTTTGAAGTTTTTACGCTATAAATATATTCAGCTTTCCTGATCTAAGGAGAACACTGAATTAATTCGAAAATTGTTCTCAGCTTAAATCGAACAAATTCTACTTGGTTTAAAAATTTAAAAATGTAAATAATTTGGAACTCAGCAAAACGAACTTAATATTTATAATGGTATTGTGGAAGTATGAACGTTCAGCCAAAAGATATTCTATTGACAACAGATAAGACTATATACTGTAATCAGAAATCTAATAAAATTTGAATCAATATCTCTTAGATATGATGAGTAACTGGTACAACAATTCTTAAATGGTTTTTGAAAGCTGTTTTTATAAAGTTCTACAAATAATTCAAGGAAATAAATGCTAAAAAAATGGGTACCATATAAATAATGAAGAAGAAATAGTTTACTTGTATTTCTTCTACAATGGATGATTGTGTAAAAGGTAGAATAAGTCCATTGAATATGTAAGATGATGATCGAGTAAAACTTTTGGTCTTTATCGACAAAAATAAATTAAAATTAAAATTGAACAAATAGTAATTGGAATTGATAAAAAAGCTGTTAGCGCAACCCCTATGAGATTAAAATGTGAAACACGCACCGTGACGGTTTATAATGAGGTGTTGGTCGTGGTCTGAGACGCTATCTTTGCTTGACGATCTCGGTGACACTGTATAACGATTTGCACTCTGTGACCTTTGATCTGTCCTAATCACGGTCTGTGGGAAGGATGGGAGGGGAGGGGGGTGCAAATTTCTACTCCTATACTTCAACACTCCTTTTAGATTGTGTTTCACAATAAATAATATCCAAAATTTAACTTGTAACAGTCATGACATAATGTCATTAATTACACTTACTATATAAAAAGAAATTCATAGATAAGATGTTTTTGTCCCGTATAAACTCATTAAAAGTGCTATTAATTAGAGAAAAAGCAGAGAGTATTTTATGAATAATCATTTATTATATATACATATGCGCTGAAACTTTGATCTTTTGTGACGTATGATTGAATTAATTTTATCAGAAAAAAAACACGTTTATTATCTCATGATTAATAGAACGAATGTCATTATCAAATATTTCACCGTGTTTGATTTTGTCAGAAGGAAAAGGGCTCTGCCATAAGTTTAGAATTTTAACAAAGGGAGGAGTCACCTCACCTACCATGTACGATTTTAAACAAAAAATAAACCAAGTTGTCGAGCTTAACGTGCATAGTTCGTGGTGTAAAGTATTAGTTGCTATATCTTGATAATGAAGAGCCAAGTCAATTTTGCACTTGAAAAAACTGAATCTCAACAAAGTTATTGCTTTAAATGATCGAATTTTATCCCTATAAGGCGTTTTGACACTTCTGAAGATTCTTCTTGCTAAAATGAATATAATTATAGAAAAAATAGTTAATAATTAAATTTAATTTCAAAAGTATTTGATTGATGGATTCATTTCAATTATTTCGTCTTGCTTAATTCGAAGTTAAAATTTATTTATATTGTCTAATTTCGATTCAGTATATTGGAAATCTTTATCTTAATATCTCATTATTATTATGTATAACATTTGTTCTGTAATGTTTACAAATTAAAATAGTACGAATAGTTGTAAAATTTCGTCATCGATTTTTCATCAATAATTTATTAAAACTACAAAGCATTCATGAAATGCACTGATCGACTTCATAAGCAAAAGTAATGGTACAATGCTTTGCTTTCCATGACATGAAAACTTAGTATATTAAAATATTCATTGGACATAGGTTATTATCAGAGATGAACAAATCGAGAAGTGGAATACAGTTATATACTTTATGCATCTGATGCTTATTTAATTAAGACTAGCTCGTGAGGTGGAAACAATGAAAGACAAAATGCTGTTATATACTTTAGATCAATCATAACTAGATGAGAAAGTATAATCATTTTTTAACTGAAATGCCAAAAAACTATGACTTGCTCATCTACAATATTTATTTATAATAATAATAGAATTTGTATCTTAAATAAAAAATTTAGTGAGTTAATGGTGCAATAGATGTTCGTTGTGTTTTGAAAATTGTTCTCATAAAATTCGATAAATAAGTCAATGAAATAAATGGCAATAAAATAGGTACCATATTTAGAAGAAAAAAGAAATAATTCACTTGTACATTTAATAAATTTGACGAAGATGTAAAAGTTAGAATAAGTCCATTGAATGTTAATGGAAACCAAAATACCATGTATATGACTGCAATAAGGGCAAGTTGTCTAGTTAATTTATATTGTCGACGCCATGTTGCATGATGACGTCGTTTTTGCCATAGTACTCGTAGTATTAGAATGATATTAGCTATAGTAATAGTCAAGACTGGAAATACAATATCAGCTATAAAATCATAAGTAGCTAACGCTGGTCGATCAGTTAAATAACATGGTAGCTCACAGAAAACCTAAAATAAAGAATTTTAGAAAAAAGAAAAAAAAATACAAAATTTAAATTTGTTGTACTACATCCACTCTTGATAAAAATTTTTCTATTGATTAAAAGTAGAACTTACCACATTATAATTCCATTGATTTTTACATGAATTGAATAGTATAACAGTAAAATAAAATACTAGAGGGTAAAGACAAACGATCAACATAGGTAATAAATGAAAGAAAAAACGCTTTTGTCTTGTAGCCATTATAGTCCTATGAAAAACGAGCAAATGTCGTTCAATAGAACCCCAAGCCATAACAAATAATAATATACCATTTAATGAATATTCCCACCAAGTCCACCATGTACAAAAAGTATTTGATGCTGGTATAACTACACCATGTTGATAATAAGCCATTATAAAAGGAAAATTTGTAGTTAATTGTAACAAACTGGTTATAATTAACACAAGTGTAAGACGATGATCGAGTGAAATTTTTTGTCTTTGTCGAAAAAAATAAATTAAAATTAATATTGAACATATAGTAGATGGAATTGATAAGATAAGTAATATCCAAAATTTAGTTTGACTAAGCCACATCATTGGATCATCTACTATACTTTGTATATGAGAATAAAAATAACAAATGAGTTATCTAGTATTTGAAAGTGTAAAAATGAAAATGATGCTAATAAGAGAGAACTGGTTAGAAATATATGAATAACCATTCATTTCTATAGTATATAAGAAAACTTTGATGTTTTGTTAACGTATAATTTAACTAATTTCTTTCAAAAGAATAAATTTATCCTTTCATAAACAACATGAATAATAATATTCAGAAATTCATTGCATTGTATCCGTTTATTACGTATTTTTTTCTCTTAACAAGTTTCTAAAATAGTATATATATGGATAGTCTGACTTTTCACAATTTAAATTTTATAACGTTCATTGTATATACCTGATTCTTACTATAGCAAGTTTCTTTACAGTGATCATTTAACTGTTTGCTCAATTTTATGAAATACTATCGATATTTAAAAATATTTCTTCATAATAGTGTAATTACAAATTTTCACAATCTGTTATGTTTTATTTTATGTACCTGATTAATTTATCTATAGAAAACGGCACTTTTCATATTTGTAATAAACTAATTTTTGATAGACGAGTAAATCGTATTTTCTATGATAATTCCTACCAAAATATTTTTTCTATTTACTATCTCATTTACCATCAATTATCTAACAAGCTGGAAATTGAATTATTTCGAATGTTGTTTTGTATTATGTTAATTATCTATATTCATCGAGTCAGAAAACTGAATGTAACATATCATTCATGTATTATCTTTATTCGTCAGTTTTAATTTTGATAAAAGAATACTTTAAAGTTGGATCAAATACAAGAATATGCTATTCCAACTTCCTTTGTAATTTAATAAGATTAATTTATATTTTGGTTTAATAGAAAATGACAAAAATAATAAAACTATTAATTCTTTGAAAATAAAGTTTGAATATAAATGCGTAATAACGAATTATGAAAATATTATGTGCATACAACAAAAAAAAACCTTTGAGAAATGATTTTTTTATCATATGATAGAAGTATAGTTTGTAATTAATACAATTGACTGTTTTTTCTTTTCTATGTAAATTGAAAAGTATTATAACTATAATAACAATCAGTTTATTTTTGTCTTAATTTTTCAAATCATAAATCTATTAAAATTATTTAATTAGCTTTTCGTCCCTAAGGAACATTTTCGATAATTAAAAATAAAGAAAAATAATATATAGATAACTTCTTCACCAATTAAAAACGTTTATTTTTTACCACACAGTAATTTGATCATGTTCGCATATTTTTACAGTCGTGCACGTATAGATCAAACAAAATTTTTAAGAAATCTCTAGTGTCTTGAAAAGTTCGTCATCAATGTATGATCTGATAAGATATATAGACACACACATCAGCACAAAAAAAATTAAACAATCCGATGAACAACATTCCGCCGCTACCGATTTGTATCAACATAAAACAAAGATGAACTCAAATGAATTTTTCTTTCTCAACAAGATACTATCTCTTGTTGTGGTGGTGTTAGTTTGATGATGATGATGAACAGAAACGAATAGCTCATTCATATGCTTTTTTTCTTCTTTATGCTTTGATCTATGTGTCTTCGTTTAGTATGTGAAAATCTTAAAAAATAATTAGCCGACATTCTACACCATATATATTCATTAGATAACAACCATACAATGCCTGTTGTTCGAATCTATTCTTATTTTTTTTTCTTGTTTCTTCTTTTTCTCCTAATATGTCTGTTCTACTTATCAATAAAAATGATCATCAACATATATGCACATTGGTGGTGCTTCTGCTTGCTGTCGCCTGCTTCATTTTATAACTAAAAATTGCTGAAGCATATATATATGTGTGCGGTGCATTGACTTGAAAGATCAATAGAAAGTGATAACAAGACAATGTTCTATGATTAGTGTTTTTCATATATACACATATATACATATAATTACTAAGTCTTCCCTAGTAGAATGAAGTAAATAGAAAGATAGTGATGTGATTATAAGAAAATGCCATCGTCCATATATCATGAGACAAAATCAAAATACTTTTATCTGAAAATCTTTGATTGTATGGTAGGCGTTTTCTTTTATTGAAAAGAAGGACATCATAAGTAATAGTCAAGAGAAAGCATCATGTTGATGGACGAATGATGAATTGATGTGTTTATATTTCAGATGACGAGCGCTCACTTTTTATCTCGTCATTTAGACGTGTGTGCTGCTTTGCTTAGGTAACCATTCTATATATATATATATATATATATATATATGTATTTGTTTGGAAAAGAGCCACCTGTTGAAAGATACTGCTCATTTGTCTGCAGATTTAAAGCATCAAATATACATTTAGAAGAATCATCTTTTCTTCTTTTTATTTTTGTTTTTTTATCCATATGAATTACTCGTCTTTCTGTATGTGCAAAAAAAAATGATTGATCGAGAACGAGCGGTGGACGATGTCAAGAAAATTGTGTACGAATTATTATGTGTATGTGCATAGCAAATCCACGCCTGCTTAGTTATTGCTGATGCTAAGCTAGTGTGGAAAGGATGCCATTAGAAAGTCATTTTTCACGCCAATATGCACCTTTCTGCTTGACGGACATAAACCTTTTAGAATAAATATAATATATATCAGCAAAAGTAACTAGCAATAGCTAAATATAAGGGGATATATATGTCATCAGTTTTTTTTATGGCAATGAATGTAAATAGCAATAGAAACAAAGTACCAAACCAACCATAGATGAAATGTGTCTACCAAGTCAACGTGGCCTTAAGTTCTTTTATTTTTAATAAATATATAGGATATAATATTTAAAAAGAATGTTTAATTAATGATTGATGAATTAGAAGAATTGATTAAATATAACAACAACAACAAAAAAAGAAAAAAAAAAAGAAAAATGATTTTGATTTTAATCAAAATTTATTTTTTTTTAAGAATATTTTTTAGTCTATAATATCATCAATGATTACGTGTTATGCCCTTTCTACTCTTATACACAAATATATGCGAATGTCACCAACTCAAAATTGATTTTCTTTTGTGCTCTTTTTACCATCAATACGAGCGTATGATAACCAGGCTAGCACAGAGACGACAAGTGTTGAAAGACAAAATGTTTACACTAACTTATATACCATTTGAATCGCAACAACAGACCATTCGGTGGTAGTAGTGAAAGTGATGATGCCTGTCATCATCAAGTCCAATGTTCCTTCTTTTTTTTTTGCTTCTCTGCGACGATCGTGCTATATGTCAAATGATAATTAGAAAAGACGCCCGATCGTATACACACATATACGTTCTTGCTCTCTCTCTACCAAATATATCTAGTGGAGAGATACTGGTCCACGTGCTAAATAGATCTATTCATTCTCATTCTATTTCAGGCATGTATTCATACATTCTTATTTCTGGCAATAATCTATCATCATTGGTATAACTAAAAAGGCATTTCTGATTGAACAATAAGCACATCATCAAAGCATTCATTCGGTTAACTGATCATTGAAATAGTTTGAAAAAAAAAGAAATTGAAAAAATTATCATTCATCCTGAACATGTGATTGGTTAACATCAAATAAATATAAAATAAAAAAAGGAAGTTGTTGTTCCGTTGGGAATTTTATATAAATAAAAAAAAAACTTATTATGAACTCCAATGAAGAAGAGTATTGTTATTAAACGATTCGTTGCAAATGAGATGAAAGACAACTCATAAGAATAAATACAGTCTGGTATATCACTCAAAAAATTCTCACGTAGTGTTATACTACTAACCATTCATTTTCGCTTCTGATACAGATGCTCATCATCATCTTCTTCATCATCATAATACAGGTTGTGTATAAAGATAGAAAAGCACGTCGATAGGATGTGATGTGTACAAGTTAATTTTTTGACTCGTCATCATCAATTATTGTACGTGCTCGACACACACGAGTCGTCAATCAACGAATATTTTTCTCTCTCTTGTCTGTTCCTTTTCTCTGTCTATATGTGTATGTATGTATGTATGTATGTATGAATATATGTATGATAAACAGCATTCGCACGCGTTCTCGCCGAATGATCAGTTGCAATAATACCAGAAGACGCGTTCACATGAACCTATTATACGAACCAATCAATGATAATGATGAACCAATTTCATTAGTAGAGAGAAAGAGAGAAGAGCAGGTTGGCAAGAAGCAAAAGCTGCCAAATGACAGTGGCAAAAGGGCAAAATAGATCGATACTTGTTCGTCTCTGGAGTGTTGATAAGTATAAACAATTATGGGCACTGACAACGACGAAACAGCAATGATGGGAGAAAATGATGAGATCTATTTATTTCCTTTTAGGCTTGCCGCTTCTTTACGTATATAGTGGATAATGTGGCTGCTCATCATTTTTCTACTACCACCATCTCTTTTTTCCTCTAGTCATTATCACCATAATCGATGATGCGGCTGCGCAAGCCATCAGCAGCTAGTATATAGCCATGTTACATAGTTATAGTCAAGCAGGTTATCTTCTCCACCCTTTCTCTATATAATAATATAGCAAACGTCAATCAGAATCAATCGAATCTGGCTATCACAGACAAATATACACTGGTTTTCTTATATTTTTTCCAACCTGCGGAAGCGGCAACAATTGAGAAGTCTGTTTTCTCATCATTAACATTCATTAAAGCGGAACTATGCTTATGTTCAATTTAACGGTTGTTCGCGTTTTTTTCTTCTTCTTCTCAGAATATACGTATAAATCGATTAAGATAGGAAGAGAAAAAGAAAAGTGATTTATGATCACGTAAATCGTTTGTTCTCAAAAAATGATATAGTTCATAAAGAAAAATCGATAATGACATACACACATAGATTTACATATATGTACATTGGTCAAGTGACTTTCGCCTCTCAAAGCAAGTAAACAGGACACAAAACAACAATCGTCGCCGGCTATGATCATGGCGGTAAATCTTAAGCCTTACGCAAACTCACAACAATTACAACTTGTCACACGAAGGGTCTAACCATCGATCGAAAAAAAAAAGAAGAAGATGAAGAATTGACGGACGGCGGGAAGCTCACCGAGACGGAAGTTCCTTTTTTTTGTGTGTCCGTCGAGCACGATTTATTGTCGTCCCGACGGTGATACAAACGAAAGTACTTCATACAGAAATATACGATAGAAAGAGAGAGCACTAAACGACACAGGTATTGAGCTCGCGCCGCACGACCCAAGTGTTCATTTCCTGCTAGATCGCTCATTCAAGTGCAGCATCGGACCCAAAAAAAGAAGAGAGAATAAAGAATGGATAGAAATAGTACCATCGACTTTTATACTAATTTGCCATAGATATACAATAAAAAAAGAAAGAAAGAAAATATCTTCTTATTATGGTTTTTTTTTAATGTGAAAAGAAAAAAAGTGTGACAAAAAAATGTATGTAAAGGTCAGTTAGTCAAATAAATACACAACAATTGAAAATACAACAGAATGAATAGGGAACACAACAACAAGACAAAATACTTGCCAAATACTTGAAGGAGATATGTCAAATAGAAAATGCAGCAGGCACAATCGTTGTTGTACTGGTACAATCATCAGTTGAAGAATGAATTGTTGCTGTCGTTGCATGTTGTTGTTGTAAGCAATTTTCCGTATGTTTATTAAGTAATGACATACGTGAAAATGTTTTTGAACATTTTGTACACCGGTATTTTTTAATATCCGAATGTGTTTGCATATGTGCACGTAAATTTGACCGATCAGCAAATGCTCGACAACATATTTCACATTGAAATGGTTTTTCTCCTGTATGTGTACGTACATGTCCTTGTAAAAGCCATGGACGTGAAAATGCTTTACCACAAATTTTACATTTACATGGTAATGTATGTGTACGTATATGCATTTTAAGTGCACCTAATGAATTATATGTTTTTTCACAAAATTTACATTGAAATTGTTTTTTAATTTGTGCAACACAATGAAATTGTTTATGTTTTGATAGACCACCAAATGTTGAATAAGATTTTGAACAACCATCACATTGATAACGTGAATTTGTTGTATTTGAATTTAAAGTTGATGGTATTGTTAGATTTGGTGATGGTGGAGATGATGAACATGATGAAGATGTTGGTGTCAATGGATACGATGATTTTGAAGGTTTTTTTATTGAATTTATATTTGTATCGATTAATGATGTATTTGATAAAGGTAATGGTGATGATGGTATTTGACCATTTTTTGACATTTGCATGGCAAAATAATGATAACTAAGATAATAAAGATATGAAAAATCATTTGAAGATATTAAACGTGGAAATATCATTGATGATGGAGATGTTTTTGGAAATGCTCGATGTGGGATTTGTGTTGATTCAATTTTTTGTTTTTCATTATTATTTTCTTCATGTTCCATTCTTTTAACCATTTCATCATCATCATCATCATCAATTTCATTTTCTTCATCATCATCTTCTTCTTCAGTTTCAAGTATTGATTCAGTAGATGATGCTGCAGATAAAAGACTTGATATAAGAAAACTTTTACGATTGTCAGATTCTATTTTAATATAAAACAAAAAAATAATGAATTTTTATTTTATTAATTTTTAAGAAAACTTACCAGTCATTGTTTCGTCTTCAACAATATTACTTGTAGTACTACTACTCATCATCATTTTCTTCTATTTAGATGTGGGAGTATCGTCTTCTTTCGCACTCTCTTTTTTCTTTTTTTCTTCTCTCTTCTCGTCTCGCGTTTGCTCTTTCTCTTTCTCTCTATATATTTTCTCACTTTTTATTCGTGCTCCTGTTCTTTCTATTCTTACAGACGCGCGATAATGGTCGCGCGTATTCTGATAGGTTCTTTCAATGTCGTTGTTATCGCATAGCGCACTGACTGCGTTGCTTCTGCCACTACTAACCAGCCAGTGCGTAATTATAGATGAGGATGCTGGTGATGGTGAAGCTTAGTTTCCGTTTCCTCTCTCTCTATCCCGACGTAAGTGTGCCGTTATGCAGGGAAAAGTGCCAGCTGAAGTGCAATAGAAAATACGAACGAGAGAGAATGGTGCTATAATTCTTTACCGAAATTGCTTTATTTGATGTATGCGATCATTATATATATATATATATATATATATACATATATATATGAGTTATTATCGAACCAATGAAAAAATATAAAAAGGATGGTAATTATAAAATGCACTTGTCGCCTTGTCCAATGAAAAAAAAGAAAAATATATATAAAGAATTTTTTTTATTACAAATTCATTGGATTTATATAATATTTAAAAAAAATCATTTATCTTATGCATCTATACACGCGTCTTAGTTATAGTCTTCATTCAATATTTGTTTGCGGAAAAGGATACATATACATATAGCTGTACGTAGTATATTCATACATACGAAAGTCAATCAATCACTTTTCTTTCGTATATCTATTCATTGCATAAAGTTAAAACTCCAAATAAACATAGAAAAAGGAAGACGAAGACGAAGCGAAGACGCCGCCCTTCGACACCATTTACGAGCGTGCTTGTCTATCGATTTTTTTTTATTCGAATGAAGGTAAAAACACTTGGCAAATAAATGAAGTTTAGTTGTTGTCAACAAGTGAGAGGAGACAGAAAGGAAGGAGAAAGTCGTGATCTGCAAATAGCCTTACATAAAGAGAAGAGAAAAAAAAAAGAATAACATAAAAAAATAACAATGTAATGAACATGATAAAGTGAAGATCATCCGCTGTTTTAATCCTTTTTACTTTCACTAATTTAGTTTAAAGGAAGAACATGACATTTTTTTTCTAGTCGAAAGGTGCTGACTGATTAATAATTGAAAAATACACATATATACACACCTTGTTTTCTTTACACTGCAGGTAGCCAAGATAGACACAGTTAGTATTCTAATATGATTAGCTTCATTCGAAGAATGCATTTTTTTTTTCTTTTTTTTTTTTATTTCTTCGTTTTCATTAGATATGTTCAAGTGTCTCTTGAAACGTCAGCACACCTTATTATAAGATCAACATATAGACAATTGTTGATTTACGCAATAATTATCAGTTTTTGTATGTACCACAGCATGAGATTGAGTTTTCATTTTATAACATGCTGTCTAACCTGATGTTTCTGTATTAATACATAATGTCACATAATTAGCAAATGAAGAGGCAGCTGTATCGACAAATTAATGTTGATTTAAATTTTTCAATATTTTTTTTTATTGTTTTCTTTTTCTTAAATGAATTGATCATTGTGAAAGATTGATGTAAGAATAATATATATCCTATGGAGTTGAGATATTTTTTAAAGATAATATAAGTTGATGTTTTATTATTAGATTAATTTGAAAGATGAAATGAAATTAAAAATATTTAATAGAAATATATCGATATCAGTGTAAACATGCAAATTTTTGATATGGAACAATGTTTTCTAATTGAATATAAAAAATGAAACAATAATTTTTGAATTTGATTATTTAAAACTATTTTCAGTTCGATTCGTTATAGAATAGAATTATATTTTTTAAATTGACATACTTGCTTAATTTCACCAGTTTGTAAGATAAAAACCAGATATTTTAAGTAGATAAAGTTCGAAATATTATTAAGAAGCAAAACTCTACATTCATCATAATATATTTAAAGAGTAAAAATTCTTTAAATATCAAAACTATTTACAATATTATTTTCTATTGATAATAGGCTTAACAAAAATGACAATTATTATAAGAGTAGTTAAAATTTTTATTATTAATATTCTATTATAATTTACGTGAAAATATTTATTCACTGAAGATAAACAAAAAAAAATTATAAATTTCTTATTATTGTTAAAATAAAATGTATCAAAAACAAAAGGCAACTAGTTTTTTTAAAAACATATGTACAAAATCTACTAATCTACAAATACAAACGAAATAAATCGTTATTCGATTATTACTCCTAATGAATGAAATTCATTGGAATTACTTTATATTACTAAGAATATTATGTTGATGGTGATAGAGTAGGTAATGGTTCTCTTTGTAATAATTCAATCATATGTTGTCGTTCGTATAATGGTGATAATACTGATGGAACAGTTTGAGAATTACTTTGGAAATTAGGTGCTGATGAAACATGTGTCATAGTTCTATATTAAATAAAATAAACTAATTAGAATAAAATATTTTTTTTTTATTTTACTTTGGAATATCTTCAAGTTCATATTGAGTTCCTTCATCAATAAATGCACCTACATCACGTTCTTCATTTAATGGTTGTACAGTATCAGCTAATACGAATACAACTGGTTTGTCTTTTGTTCCTTGTACAATTGTATAATCCATACCCGGTTCTGCTTCTTTTTGTTTAACTACAGTTGCAACAGCTGTTGCAGCTGCTGTTGGATCGACGCGTCCTAGTGGAATTTTTGGTACATCACCCCATGCAAAACCATGAACTGTACATTTAATACGTGCATAATAAGCAATAACAGCAAAAATAATTGCACCAATAAAAAATAATGGTAAAGCAATTATATGAAATCTTGGATGATCGTCATGAGAAACTTTATTTTCTATAGATGCTGTAGTGACATTTGTTATATTTAATACAGATTTTTGAGATGTAGTTTGAATTGATTTTATATGTAATGGTGCCCACCATGTAAGATTTCGTTCAGTTTCATTATGATCAAAACCAAAATAATGACTTAAAATAGTAGTAAATGATGTTGGTGTATTAGTTATTGTTTTTGCTAACCATGTTGATAATAAAATACATAATACTGACATTGCTAAAATACCACAAATTAATATAACAAGACTAGATTTTGCTTCAATTATTATTTCTTTTGTTTCATTGGTTACAGCAATTGTATCTAAATAAATAGAAAATCAATGTATGATAATAAATTATATTAATAATACCTTGTTGAATTGTATCTGTAGCATCACCATCATCTTTTGTTCCACTGTTATTTTCTAACATTTTCAATCTAAGATAGATAAATTATAGTAATATAAACCTAAATAAATCGATTTTTTGCTATCATTATACAATATAATAAAATGTTAGTGATACATAGTATATTTTAAACCTTTTTATCATGTGAGATAATGTTTTTACTCGTATATTCATTTGTTACTTCGACTTGACAATCAATTAACCTAAATTTTAATATAATTGGTTCTTTTAATTAATCAATTCGATTTTTTGGTCTTATAATTCTACTATCATCTAAGGACATCTCTCGTAAATATTATAAAAGTTTTTTTTCTTAATATTTCATATTATTAATTTTCAATTAAATTATTATAGATTTTGATCAATAAATTAATGATTCATTTATTTTATTGATTCCATCGCTACAATCAATGTGATTGATAAAATTCTTTACAATTTGTTAATATTTTTTTCAAATCAACATAAAAAATCTATACAATTCAATATTAAAATAATTTCATTAGAAAAATGTTATCTCCCCCTCATCCACATTTGTTGAGTCAACTCAACATTCCATATTCCTTTCGTCATAGAATTAAATAATATAAATATACTCAAATGTCTAAATCAATGTATCATTCTCGTCCATCATCAATAGTTACAACACCAGATTTAGATATTCAAAATTTAATGGATCATAATACAGATAATCGTCGACAATCATCATCAAATGATAAACGTGCTAATAATGTTCATTATGTTCGACATGTTTTAAGAAAATTTTTTGGTAGTCATAATAAAAAATCATCATCAACACCAACATTTGATGATATTTCTTCTGAAAGATCACCATCACAAAATCTTTTTGCGGAGAATGCTATATCTCCAATATTAATTCATCCATGTTTACAATATGATAAACATGCAAAATTTACTGGTAAAAATTTTCATAAAATAAAAATATAATTGATGATATGAATCTTTTATTTTTTTAGGTGAATTATTACTGGATTGGTTTTTGATTCATTATGAAAATCGTTGTGAAAATTTAACATTAATAAAACAAGTTATCTTACAATTTTGTACATGTCTTATGTCACTTGGTGTACTTCGAGTGGAAAATGAACAAAATAATGATTTATTTCAAGTATGAGAAAAAGTTTTTTTTTTTTTTTTGTTTTTATTGAGTATACACAAGGGAAATAGAATCGATATATTATATTCAACAAAATATAATTGTTTATTTTCGTGTTAAATTCTAAGCATATAATCCATCTTTTAATAACTAAAATAAGAAAATAGAATAGTTATTAAAAATTTTGAACTACACAATCATTCATAATCGAGTTTAAATATAGAATGTATTATATATACGCAAATATTATTTATATATACATTGTCCGACGACCATGTATATAAGGTGTAAAGAACCTTGTCATATTGCGAAGGTAATCAATTGTATTGTGTGTATATGAATACGATAGAAGCAATGAATATGTGTGAAAAACCGTCATTCATTTTTTTATATATATGTGTCAAAACGGTCAATGATAGCAACATAATTGGACATGATGAGATACGTCTTTGATGTGTGAATGACATAAATTGTTTGACAAACACATTTTTCTTTTCCAACAACGTTTAGATATGCGCACACGCTCTCAAACTTCCTATCCGAATTGAATTATGTATCATTATTGATCATCTCATTTCGTCATAGAACATTATCGCTGTGTTTGTATAATAGTAGATATCATTCTTTTTTCTCTTCGTTCGTTTTTCGATTTATAATCATAATAGTAGATATCAATTTTGATTTCAAAAATTAAAAGAACGAAAAGATAATCAAGGTTAATAATCCATATTAATATAAAATTTCTTTTTGTATGAAATAAATCGGTTCATAATTGTTGTTAATATTTTTACCTTGAATTCAATGAGTAGAATCCTTGATATTCCGACTACCTATATTCATTTCTAGTCCCAATTAAATTACATATTTGTCTGGAGACGACCATAATAACCTTTGACATTGAACATATCGTGATCATCATCAGTTGTCGACCGACGACATTGCAATTCTATACATATAGGTATGCATAACGTTGTCTATACATTTAGTTCAATTAACAAACAAGCCGAAATATGAAGAAAAAAAAATAAAGAATAACCATGAAGGATATTGACAAAAGGGAGAGTAGTAAAAAATGAATCGATTAGAACTAATTAATAAAATTTGAAGGAGCATCAGTTTTCTTTCGTACGTTGTATATATAGTTTGAATGGCCATCGAAAGGGCATAATTATTAAATTCGTCGTATTTCTATTTTTTTTTGAGTATCATAAGAGAGTCTATCCATATGAATTTATTAAATGATGAAACGGCATGAATGTCAAAAATAAATAGCAATAGTCATTTTATTTTTATGTAATATGTTATTGAAACACGTACTTGTGTTATGATATTATTTTTTGAGAGAAAAAACGTGATTGAGTGCAATATTTTACTTATCAAATAATACTTCAATGGTATTTGCTTTTATATTTTCTGAAAATGTTTGATTCTATGATTCATATTAATCTTTACAACGAAAATCTATCTTTAATGATTCATATTTATTCTGAGTCATTATAATGCCATCGATTATTACTTTTGCTATTCATTCTTGTGTTTTTTTTTGTATGTTATTAGGTACAAAATTTGTACTCGTGGGCAACTAACATAGACGATGAAGATTCAATTGTCAAATTATCACCGCCAACAACGACCAGTGACAGTGAGTTTTTTTTGTCTCTTTTTTTTACTAATATATGATATATCGTCTCTCATTGTGATGATGATGGTTTAAGGTGTGAAGCTTTCTGTCTTCATGTCAACAGTCAAGGATATTATATCGATATCGTTTTTGTATTCTAGTCAGTAAAGTGTGACTGAAGAAGCGAAAGAGGCAGGCAAACAAACAGGTATCATTGTCGATTGCTCTTTTACTGCGCTTGTAACACACTATTCTATCATTTATATCTCTTCTTCATCTGTTTCTTTTGATACATTGCTGCTCTCACAATTTTTTTCTCTCTCTCTCTTCGTTCCTTCACTTTCACACTAATCAACAGAAAATATCAACCTCTTCCCTTTCCTATCAATACTCATATAAATGAACAAAAAATTGAGACCTTCATATAAATGTATGTATTCTTTTTTTATTAGTTAATCATCATCTGGTTGAAAGTAAAGAAAACAACTTTAGACCATCGGCAGCTACAACCATCTTGGATATTCTCAAAGTATGTTTTATTATAAAGTTGCTTTTTGATTATTTTATTATATATTTGTAGAACGAATACGGTTTTCAACCTGATACACAATCAATTGAAACGAAGTCTATATCTACACAAGTCGATCTTGTTAATAAAATAGAAAAGATCGAAGAATCAACACAAACCGATCAACTAAATTTAGCTGTTACTCCTTATTCTAAAGTAATATGAAAAAAGAAGATAATAAATTAAATGTTTTTATTTTAAATAATCATTAGAAATGTTTGACAGTTAAATTCAATCCAATGTCATCATCAATTGTATCAAATCCAGATTCAGATTGTGAACCATCATCTTCAACATTATATTGTTATGATGAAATTACTGTTCGACGAGCAATGCATAAATTATTATCATGTGATAATAGTAACGATCCTTCGTCGTGTGTTAATGATGATGATGATGTTCATTCATCTGTTTCTTCTTCGCTTGTTCTGCATCCTTCACTATCATTCAAAAACAATCATGCTAAATTTACAAGTAATTAGATTGATTTCTTTTCTATCTTTATATCATATGTCCTTCCTAGGTGAATTATTACTTGAATGGTTATCGTTGAATTGTGATACAAGAAATTCTTCGATACCAGCATTTCTTCAACAACTTAAATTATGTTTACAATCAAATAGTAATTCTAATTCAAATAACGATGAACTTCAACAAGTAAATTTATTTGTTCATTTTTAAATAATCTAATTTATGATCAAGGATCATGTTTCGAAAGTAAAAAGTAAAACATTTCAGATCGGCGAATAGAAAAGTCTGTGAATTTTACTATTAGTAATAGTTTCGTACAAAATCATTGATACATTTGATTTAAATCTCATATATAACTAAAATTTTTAAATCATTATTTCTAGGTCTTAAGTTTATCTGTCTCAAGAAAAAAGCCCAAATTGCTGCCATCACCCAACAAAACACAATCTATATCATCTGCAACATCTTCTCCTAAATATAATCAAACTATCAACAATGATGTATATTCACTTTTGTCAGATCTCATTATTCAAATCGATGAAAAATCAAAATTATCTGATATATCACCTTCTATGTTAGTTTAGTTTGAGTATTCGAATATATTTTACAATTCTATTTTTTATAGATCCAACATTCCACAGCCATCAGTACCTCCACCACTTTCATCACCGCCAATATGTACCATTGTTACATCACTCTCATCACCGACTTCTACGTCTGTTCCACAAGCACTAACAGCATCTCCTCCTCCTTGTCATGGCTCTGATGTGTCATCATTACCACCACCACCACCACCACCGCCACCGCCACCTCCACCTTTTCCAGATTTCATTGGCCCACCACCTTTTCCAGATTCTATTGGCCCATTATCAACATCTCCTCCAATTCCTGGTATTGGTGTTCCACCACCTCCACCACCACCGCCACCTCCGCCTTTTCCAGATTCGCTTGGTCCGCCGCCGCCACCACCACCACCACCTCCACCATTTCCTGGTTTTGGCATTCCACCACCACCGCCATTTCCTGGTTTCGGCATTCCACCACCACCGCCATTTCCTGGTTGTGGTATTCCACCACCACCACCGTCGCCATTTCCTGGTTGCGGTGTTCCACCGCCACCACCACCTCCTCCACCATTTCTCGGCTGTGGTATTCCACCACCACCACCGCCGCCATTTCCTGGTTGCGGTGTTCCACCTCCACCACCAATGGGCTCCGGCGGACCTCCACCTCCACCTCCAATGATGCCAGCATTTGGTGGTATGTTAAAATTTTATTCGCATAATATATTAACTCAATCTCTTATTTAGTTGTACCACAATTACCACAATATTTACGCAAGAAACAAAAATATGCTGTTACTGAACCAGTAAAAAAAGTTCAATGGAGTAAAGTTAGTTAATTTTCTTTGTTTTTTCTTCAATTTTGTAATTCAATCATTTTTCAGATCAATCCACATGCAATTAAAAAAGATTCTATGTGGGTTCATGTGGATGAGGAAAAATATGTTAATGATGAACTTTTTTCTGATATACGAAAAAACTTTGCTAGCAAAGTAGCTCCAAGTATATTAAAAAAACTTTCTCAATTTTCTATGCAAACTCAAATAAAAACTTTATTCTAGCTAGGCAACCTATCCATGATCTTGTTGATAAATCAAAAGAATTACGTGTACTTGATTCTAAAGCTGCACAAAATTTTGGTATAAATTTTTGTTTTTCTAATTAATCATTAAATTTATTGTTTGATGATGTTTTAGCTATAATGTTTAGTCAATTAAAAACACCACCATCAGTTTTCCGTGAATGGATGCTTTCATGTGATAGTGAATATTTAAAAGATGATTTTATTAAACAATTAGAAAAATATTTACCAACAGCTGAAGAATTAAAAACATTAGCTGATTTAAAAATTGAAATTAATGATTTACAATATTCTGAACAGTATTTTTGTGCAGTAAATATATATAATCATTTTTTTTAGGTTTCTTTATTTTCTATTGTATTGATTTAGATCGGCGATATAAAACGATTAAAACAACGTTTAAAAACACTTTTATTTAAAGCAAATTATAAAGAAACTGTTGAAGAAACAGATAAAGTTCGTAAATTTTACTTGTTAAAAGATTATATTAAAAATATTTTTTTTTAGGCATTTGTTGAAGTTCATAATGCTTGTGATCATGTTCGACAATCTATAAGATTTAAAAAAATGCTTGAATTAATATTAACAGTAGGAAATTATATGAATTCAAGTGCGAAATCATATGAACCGATACATGGATTTGATATAAGTTTTTTACCTAAAGTAATTTAATAAAAATAATGTTTTCTTTTTTTAATCAAAATTTCTATCAATTTAAATAGCTTCATTCAACAAAAGCAAATGATGGCCGTCGTTCCTTACTTCATTTTATTGTTCAAGCATTAGAAGATAAACATCGTGATTTACTTTCATTTTCTGATGAATTCTATTCACTTGCTGATGGTGTATCCAAAAGTGAGATTGTATATTTTTTATATAAGATCAGAAAAAAATTGAACTTTTTTTTGTTATGATTTTAGTTAATATACTTGAATTACAAAAACAACCAAAAGAAATAAATCGGGAATTAAAAAATGCTCGAGAAGAATTAGAAATAGCAAAAAATCTTGAAGAAAAAATTCCAGGTGATAAATTTGCTGAATCAATTCAGGTAAAAATTATTTATTAAAATTGATTTATTTATCTATTTATTTTTTGTTTTTAAAGGATTTTATTACTCAAGCTGATAATGATGTTGCTCGATTGGAACAATTAGATGAAAATATGACACAAGCTTATCAAAATCTATGTGATTTCTTAGCTATTGATCCTAAAAATTATTCTCTTAATGAATTTTTTACTGATCTTAAATCATTCTGTACTTTCTTTACGGTAAATTAACTTATCAAAAACATTTTTAAAAAAAAATTTATTTATTTTTTTTTGCATTCTAGACATGTCTTCAAGAAGTACGATCATGGCGTGAACAAGCTGCTCGAGCAGCTAAAACTTCGTAAGTATTTTTTTTTGTTGACAATAAAATTTTAAAGAAAGAAAAAAAAAGAATTATTAAATAAAAATGAAAAGATCAATTCGAAAAATCCCACTCGCTTTAGTCAAAATCTCATGTCGACTTCACAATATTTTGTTCGAACATCTTCACGTCGTTTTCCTATACGATCTGGTTCAACCGAAGATTTTATATTGGCAGCTATTGAAAGTGGTACATCATCATCACGTGGTTCTTCTCCATCTATAGCCTATCGTCGGCAGGTAGTTTTTTTTTACATTAAACACAATGCTCATATAAATCGACATGGGAATTATAAATGCATGGCTTTTATATTTAATCTTTAATTAATTTAAAAATAAAATTTTTTCTTTATATATTTATATATTTTTATTTTATATTTAGAAACATCCACTCGTCAATAGAGAAAAAGACTCGCGATATTCCCGATGATTCAACAGGAGTAACTCGTCGTCCATTATCACGTATTGAAGATTTAATTGATAAACGTAAAACAAATCGTGGATTAACACCAGCAATTAGTCCATCAAATAGACGATCTCAATCATAGAGAATGATTATATCTTATATCTAAACATTAATAATCATCTATTTTTAATTCAGTCAATCTTTAAATAAAGTTTAATTATATATATATAAATATATGTATTTCTTTTTCTTTTTGTTCTTTCATACATTCTCTTTAATTAAAGTCTATGTTGAATATATTAACGTAGAAATGTATACGTGATATTTTTCTATGTGTGTTATTGTCCATGAATATTCTCTCTCTCTCTTTTCTTTTCTTTTCTTTTTGTCTTGATGTCATGTTATTATTCATGAAAAATAATTGATCAAAGAAAATATTTAATTGAATATATAAATATATTTATTATTATTTGTTTGTTTTTTGTTATTTATTACAGATGGACATCAGTTGTCCACAATGTCATACGACAAAATACAGAAATCCAAAAATGAAATTAATGGTCAGCAAATGTGGCCATTCATTGTAGGTTATTGAATGGATTAATGAGAAATTTTGAATTTGATTTGATTTTCTTAGATGTGAAAATTGTGTAGAAAATAAATTTAGTAAAGGTGTTGGATCTTGTCCAACATGTAAAGCTGAATTAAAAAAAAGTGGATTTCGTTATCAAATATTTGAAGATCCATCTGTTGAACTTGAAGTTGATATTCGAAAACGTGTTCTTAAGGAGTAAATTAATATTTTATATATAATTAAAATTTATGTAAAAAAAATTTTTTTGTTTTTTTTTTTCAGTTTTAATCGAAAAGAACAAGATTTTGATTCACTTGATGCTTATAATGATTATTTAGAAATGGTTGAAACTTATAGTAAGATACGAAAATATAAAATTTGTTCATTTTTTATAAATTGTAAATTTTGGAGAAAATTTTCACGTATTTCTCTTGCATAAGATGATGATGCAATTTTAGGTAATAAGAAATCTTACGTCATTCGAAAGATTGAATAGTATATTAAGTCGAGATGAAAATTAAAGTTTCGTATCTTATCGGATGAGCTTTCGATCACTCTTAGCCTTAATCTAACCCTTAGTAAAGTTTTTTTTGAATATTTATTTTTAGTTTTTAACCTCACAAATAAAATTGATGTTGATGAAACTGAACGAAAAATTGCTGAATATAAAGAAGTAAATAAAGAATTAATTACAAAAAATCGAGGCAAACTGGTTAGTAAAAAAGAATGTATTCATTTGAAAGAAATTCTTTTTCTTTTCTTTTTTTTTAAATAATAAATAGAGTAATGATGAAATATATATTGAACATTTAATTGAACAAGAACGTACAACTGAAGAAATGCGTAAACAAATATATGAACAAGAACTTCAAAAAGAACAAGAAGCAAAGCAACGTGTTAAAAATGATCTTATGGATGCATTAGTATGAATAAATCTTTTTTTTATTATTTTTAATAATAGAAAATTTTTATTTAGCTTCATTCCAATGGTAATGTTGATCAAATACTTAAAAAAAGCATTGAAAATCTTGAAAAAACACGTAAAGAAGAAGTTCAACCAATTATGCCTAATATGGTAAATAAGATTATATTGAAATTAAAATTTTTATATTTAAATAGATCAAAGGTGAAAAAGAAATTATTTCATTAGCAATGGATCAAAATCAACAAAGATTATTTGAATATATTCCACCTGTTTATAATCATGAAGGACCACCAGTTCCTGATAAAAATGATCTTGAACAACTTGGGTAAAAAAGATTAATATATTTTTTTATTTTTTGAAAGTTTTTTCTTTTATCTTGATTTTGTTTAATAGTTATTTAGATCATGTTCGTCAAGAAAGAGTAGTTGAACGTGCTGGTGGTTATACAAGAGAATATCCATGTTTACGCGCCATACAAGAAGCATTTGATATGCTATTATTTGTAAAAGAAAATTCTTTGATTAATGTAAAAAAAGAACTTTCAGATGAAACTGAATCTATGGAAACTTAGATAATAAAATAATTTCTTTGTTCTTCTTACTTATTTTTTTATTCTAGATAAATATTTAATTTTTATATTTTGAAATTTATCTTCTAATATGCAATTAACATTACCATTATCTTTAAAAGGTATGACTAAACTTGATCGTGATCAATTTATACAAACTATGATGGTACCTTATGTTAATATTCCTGGGGAATATATTCAATCATCAAAATGGAAACATATTTTACTTATTTTACATTCATTTAAAAATGTTCGTGATTTAGAATTAAAATTTAAACAAGTTTTATTTAATCCCTATATAATTAAAACGAAAGATGATATTATTGAACATATACCATCTATAAAAGAATTTGTTGAAAAATCATTTGATTTTACTCAAATAACAATAACATATGATAATTATACGATTGAACAAGTTATTAAAGCTATTTTACCTGATGATTTAATAGAAGATAAACATGTTAATAATGGTTCAGGTTATAGTCTTGTTGGACATATTGCACATTTCAATTTAAGAGATGAAGTTTTACCATATAAATATATTATTGGTGAGAAAGTTTTAAAATAGGCTTCTTTTTTCGAGAGCAAATTAAACACTTAGGATTTTATAATTTATATTATTAAAATGTTAGTATGTATATGATGGTTTAAAGAGTTAAATTACGTGCGGTATTGTGAGAACTGAATCGAAACCAGGTTTTCCTCATTGTTAGTAATCAGAATCACGATTTCGGTTCCGAATATTTTGTGAAATCGTTGAATTTTGTAAGAACGCCAATACTAATTTATTCGACTCAAATTTCTGTCAATAGTAAGATATTCATTACTGCTAACATTTATTCATCTGTTTTTTTTTAGTACGCATTTATTTCATAGTTAGCATACATGCAAAAATGTTAACTCACGCGTTAGTCCTTTAGTTAATAAGAATTATAAGAATGACTTCACATAGTTTTTATTATACAATCTATTTTCAGTAACACTTCTGTAGGATATTTAATAGTTCATTAAGCTCTATCGCTAAGCATAAACTCGATCCAAAAATGATTTGGTAGTTGAAAACGTTAACTTATGAGGTTTTTTTAGAAAAGTTTACTAAGATTTTCAAACTTTTTAATTTCTTTTTCAAAAACAAAGATCTTTATATAATTATGTTTTCTTCTAAGGATTTTAGCTCAAGTAATACTTGATAAATTACCAAATGTGAAAACAGTGGTTAATAAATTGCATGAAATTGATTCTGTTTATCGTAATTTTGAATTAGAAATTATTGCTGGTGATCCAAATACTATTGTTAAATGTCGAGAAAGTAAAGCAATATTTCAATTTGATTTTGCAAAAGTTTATTGGAATCCTCGATTAAGTATGTTTTCATTAGAACTTTATACTTCTATTTAAAAAATGTTTTATTTAGGTACTGAACGTGAACGTATTATGGAAATTCTTAATCATAATGATCTTGTTTTTGATGTATTTGCTGGTGTTGGACCATTTGTTGTTCCAGCATCAATGCTTGGATGTACAGTTTATGCCAATGATATTAATCCGGAATGTTTTAAATGGATGAATATTAATTTAAAAAAGAATCAACCAAAAAAATCACCTAGAGAATATCATATATTTAATCTTGATGGAAGAGAATTTTTAAGAACTATTGCTTTACCACGTATTGAAAGTTATCAAAAAGAACTTTTAGGTCATACAGAACAGTATCGATATTTATTAAATAGTAAAATTGTAATTCTAATGAATTTACCTGAATTAGCTTTAACATTCTTGGATGTTTTCTCTGAATGGTTATCAATGAATATTGAAGAAAAAGAATCATGGTTATTACCTATTCATATTTATTGTTATACATTTTCGAGAGCTGTTGATCGTGCTGAAGATGTACAAATGAGATTAAATATAATATTACCAAATGTAACTAATGATCAAATATCATGTCGATTCGTCCGACAAGTTGCACCAAATAAAGATATGATGTGTGCTCATATTCGTTTATTTGATAAGAAAACGAAAGATGAATTGCTAACAATGAAAAATATTGAGGATAAGAATATGACAATAAAATAATTAAGACAAAATATTTTTGAATAAAAAACTTCTTATTTTTTTTATTATTGGTATTTTGATTAATAAAAAAAACATAAAACGAATTTTTTCATTATTGCAGATGCGTCCTTGGAATTTGGTTAAAACAATATTAATTGAAGGTAAGTTTTGGCAGCTTGCTATGAATTATAATAAAGATTAGAGATGGCATTTATCCATTCTATTAAAAATTTAATACTTACGATTGCATCCATATATAGAGGATGAACGAAAACAGTATTCATCATAATAATTTATTGAAGCATCAAAATAAAAATCAAACAAAATATTTTCTTTGGTTTCAAGCAGATGAATTTGATTAAAACTGATATCGCATCTTAACTACAATTACTATTCATACTATTTTATCAATATGTTAAGCTAGTCATATCTCAGTTTCAATTCTAATTAGTTTAATATAGCAATAATGATTAATAATATATCTTAGTTATTACTTTTTCATTCGAATAAATTGGTCAATCTTACTTTATTTCTTTATTCATTAGGTAATATAGCTACCGGTAAATCAACAATTATGTCTCATATTGCATCTAATTATTCATCAAATCTTGTTCAAGTTCATCGTGAACCAGTTGAAAATTGGATGAATATTAAAGGTTTTGATCTTCTGAAAGCATTATATACAGAAAGTAATCGATGGACATTTACATTTGAAATGACAGCACTTCTATCTCGTATTAAAAATCATACAAATGCACTTGATAATCATCCTATTCATGTATATGAACGTTCAATTCTTAGTTGTTTTCATGTATTTATTCATCATGATCTTGAACAAAAATATTTAAATGATGTTGAATATAAAATTCTTCAAAATCATTTTGAATATGGTCTTCAAAAAACAATGGATCTATCAAAAACTGTAATACTTTATTTTGATTTATCACCAAACGAATGTTTTCAACGTATTATTAAACGATCAAGACAATCAGAAACAACTATTGATTTAAAACGTCTTGAACAATTAAAATATCATTATGATAAATTTATTTATAATTTTAATTTATGTCCTGTGAAAATTATTGATGCATCGCAATCAATTGAACAAATCTATGAACAAGTAGATTCTTTATTAAATCAATATATTAAACAGAATCAACTAAATAATAAAATACATAATACAAAGCCATCTATCATAACAAAATAAAAATTATTAGAAAGAAACACATTTGATAAAAAAAAACTGTCACTATCTTTAATACTGTTTATTTTGTAAAAAAAGCTATTGATTCAAGGAAATACAAAAAATGTCGATCGCCAAGTGTTTAGTAGAACAATCATATTCCATTATTTATGAAAGATGGATGAGAATGAGAATGTATGTATGAGCAATGATTGATGTTTCTGATATAGTTTTCGCTGGATTTGATTGAAATACATTATGTTATATTGAATGTAATAGTGCACTGAAGCACTTATCTCATATAAGTATTTCACTGATACACATATACAGTGTATATATATGTAAAACGATCGCAATCATAAGAGGGAGAGATGCTATAGCGGAGATGCAGAAGAAGAAAAGCAGAACAAAATTAAAGAAGGTGTGAAAGAAAGGAGCATGTTGGAATCTTATGTTTTTATACAACTCCACTGCGTAAATTTGTAAGCTACTAAAGATCAGTAGCAAGTCTATTGAATTTCTTAATATCTTATAATAAACCTAATTCTTTGATATTCAAGAATTGTTTAGAAGTGGATAAGACGAAATAAATTATTTCACTTTGCAACTATTAAAAAAGTATTTGTTTTGGTATAATTTAATATGATTTACAGTATTCTTCTCATTCATTTTCTAAAGTAAAAAGAAAAAAGGTGTTCTTTATATTGTTGCTCTTACTTAAGTATGCAACAAAGTACAGAGATACTTATAGAATTTTAATTTTAAGAAAAAGAAAAAAGAAAATATGGTATTTATTTCCTTCCCATTGTCTAGTAGAGTTTTATGATTCTGTTTTTTGTTGTTCCTTCGTAACCAATAAGTTTCTTTATTAATCTCTACATTATAGAATAAAAAATATAAAAATGATGATGAAAAGAAAGGTCTAGATGAGGAAGTAAGTGAACCATAAAATGTGGCGTCGTTGTATTATTATTATCAGTATTTAATATCTACGGTTTAAAATCAATAGCATATGTACAGGGTGGCACATAACCTTTGCCTCCCCCTTCTTCAGCCTTATACGTAGATGATATCGTAAAGTGTTTTACACTAGATTAAAGCGCGTCGAAAACTGAATATATTGGTACTAAATAGTAAGTATGATCACGATCTTTTAGTGTCGAACGTCCGAACTTTTAGAAATGTCATGCTTTTTTTAGCACAAAAGATTAAGATGACAATAATACAAAAACAGAATAACAATTTTTCCTTGAATACTTTTATATGGTCTAATAGGGCTCGTTGAGGTCTACAAAACTGTATATATAAAAAATTTTTGAAAGCATATTTTTGAAATTATACGCTGCAAAAATGACTTAAGAAATATCAAAAAAATCTTTAAAAACTCTTTTTCTCAAACTAAAGAAATATATTCGATTTCTCAACAAAACTAAGTTTTTTCTATTATTTATAAGACCTCACAAGTCTCGAGCTACATTCATTAAACACAATTTTTGATGCTGGATCTGATTGGTACGTTTCAAAACTTATGAGATCTTATAAATAATAGAAAAAACTTAGTTTTGTTGAGAAATCGAATATATTTCTTTAGTTTGAGAAAAAGAGTTTTTAAAGATTTTTTTGATATTTCTTAAGTCATTTTTGCAGCGTATAATTTCAAAAATATGCTTTCAAAAATTTTTTATATATACAGTTTTGTAGACCTCAACGAGCCCTATTAGACCATATAAAAGTATTCAAGGAAAAATTGTTATTCTGTTTTTGTATTATTGTCATCTTAATCTTTTGTGCTAAAAAAAGCATGACATTTCTAAAAGTTCGGACGTTCGACACTAAAAGATCGTGATCATACTTACTATTTAGTACCAATATATTCAGTTTTCGACGCGCTTTAATCTAGTGTAAAACACTTTACGATATCATCTACGTATAAGGCTGAAGAAGGGGGAGGCAAAGGTTATGTGCCACTCTGTATGGTAATGGAAAAATGACGACGAGAAAACGAAGAATAGTGAAACGGATGGAATAACACAAACGCGAAAGAATTCATTATAAGTGTTAATGGTTCAACATCAACATATTTATCTAAACCGCAAACAGCAAAATAATCAACAAGACGAATTGATTGTTGTTGTTGTTCATTTGATAAAAATGATTTATCTAGTAATGATATGGAATTTGTTGATTCTGGTGAAAGTGTTGTTGATGATGAAATTGGAGAATATATGATTCAATTTGATTTATTATTGGTGATGAATGTTTTGATAAATTAACAATTGTTGATTTATTTGTTAAAGTCATTGCTGCTGCCATTGATCATTTAATTTTTATTTTGTTTTAATTCTAATTAATAAACAATATATTCAGATAAGATAACATTGAAATAAACATTTATCTGATAATAAATAATCACCAATAACAAATATGTACAAATAATATATCTATAAATGAATAAGTATATCTTATCACAATAAAAGCAAGGATACATCTTATTTCATTCTTTCTAAGATTTTACTTTCCAAAAAGAAACGAAAAAAGATAATCAACTCATTTGAAATAAAAATAAGCAAAACAAAACAAAAAAAAACAATTGTAAATTGTAATGAAATGTTTTATTTTACTTTGGAATGCGTAAAATAAGATATTCTTATTTGTTTCATTTTTGATATATTTGTTTACTCCATTTTCAACCTTTCTAATTTAGTATGAACAATTTCATCTTCACTATCTAACGCTTGATCAGCAATTGATGTTGGAATATTATCTTCAACCCATGTTAATGCATCTTCAACTGCACCATTAACATTTGAATATCGATAAAAAGTTCTACATAACAAAAGAAAAGAAGTACACTAATAAAATTTATAAATGGCTTTGGTCTTTTTATCCTTATAATAGAAAAAAACATTCATGGAGTACCTCACTGACTTGCCACACTCATATATATATTTTATCAATTCCAATGCTTGAAGTTTGTTGTTAGTTCTTCTCTTTTCTTTTTTTATTATTGAACGTAACGTTTATTATAGGATTTGTGAGGAAGATAATAAGTTATATGGATATGCAAGCTTGAGAACGGTGAGATAAAGTTCTCAAAGGCAAAACATCATATGCACTTTATCTAACAGATGTTTACCGTCGTGGATATGATGTACCTGTTTGAGTGAAAATATTAATTGTACAAGTTATCGATTTATCAGTTGAATAAAATTAATTAAGAAAATATTGTTAAAATTTTATTAGTACATTTTTCTTGCTGTATGAAACTTTTTATCGAAATGTTAATATTATTAACATGTCTTTCTAATATTCTTCAGAATACAGATATAAACACACTCTTTCACCAATCATTTCCCATTAATCAAACAAATGAATTATTTTTATAAGACTCGAAGCGAGGATGTGTCGACCTTGCTAAAACATGCATCTATTTCTTTTACTATATCAATTTTTGTTTTAGTTTTAGTTTAAACTCATTGCATTTTACTTCTCTTAAACATGATTTTTGTTACCAAGTTGATAGCTCATAAATGATGTGTTGTAATAATAAATCATATTGTATATATCTATCTAATATTCAGCATTACCATTTGTGAGAAAAAAATTTACGATTACACAAGCTGAAGATGAAATAAAGGATGAAAGCTTCCGAAAAAAAGAATTTTTTTATCACACCAGTTGACAAGAAAATAAATGATAATAGATCGACGAAAAAGAGAAAAAAGAAAAATAATGTTATTGAGCTATTGATTTTGTGCAGATGTTTGATTATGATTTTGTCTCGGTGTTTGTCTATAAGACAGTCCAAGAATATTATAGACGTGCGTCACTTTCTTCATAGCTTCACAATAATTGTAAAATTGTTCAGCAGAATTTAAATCATCATAACAAAAAAAAAATATGGCCTTTGCTGAAGAGTAAATACTATACAGAAACTTACAAAATAACGAAGTCTAAGTAACCTTGATAAATATTTGAATGCATCAAGTCGATCTTTATCACCAACCCATGTACTTGAGCCATTGAGCTAAGATTACCAGCAACTTCTAGAAGATGAATGATAAGTAGAAACATAGAAGATGGTCAATTTTGCACTATTTTACCCTGCCAATTATGCCCAGATGTATTGGAGATTCGACCACTGATATTGCTACATGAGTAACGAAGTTGCTAAGGAAGTGGTGAAAAAAATTAATTCTGGATCTTTTTTTTATGTCTAGATGACAACCCAGGTCGACGAATACGTAGTCCATATATCGCCGTATTTCTTCGTATATGACACGGAGATATACGATCGTAATACTGAGACAGGTAATACGGCAAAAAACGGTGATATACGGGCGTATTTCTCTGCGCACGATCGTTTACGGCCGGGTGGTTTCGACCTGGGTTACAAATATCTCTACTTGAAAAAATGACATCACTTTGATTTTGTTTTCAGAAGTTGTCTTATCGAAACTTCTACAAAAACTATATGAACAAACGTCTATTGTAAAACAAAAAGTTTTCCAGACATTTTTTTATGCTAAATACAATGGGAGATAAAATCATCATATTATCCGATCATTTTGAGTAAAGAAGACACTATTAGAAAAAGTGAATATGAATTTATTTTCACAGCTATTTTTAGAGTTTTTCACGATGCATCTTTTAAAAAAGATTCAAGATTATATGATATATCTCTGGTGAGATGTTTGCGAAATACTAAATGTCGCAATCATTATGACTCATCCAATATTAGATATATTTAATATAGTTAATATTAATTCAGAGCAGTATTTCTTAGGCTCTATCACATTGATATTTTTAAAAAAGTTTTTGTAATTATTAGTGACTGATTTTTATCTTTTATATGTCAAACCCGGAAGTATTTTTTTATTGGAAGATGATCAAAATAATAGCTGTAATTTTTTTCTTTAAAATATATTGCTATTACGTTCTAAAGTATTTTATTTTCTTAAATAAAATATTAAGATATAGTTGTTTCTGGTTCTTATTGGAAACACTATGTCTTTTGTATGATATAGCTGCCAAAGAAGATCAAAACAAAATATAGTATTTACATGAAAATAAAGAAAACATACTATTTATGATTTCATCATAGAAAACTTGACGTAGCATAGGAAAAAGCAATATCTTCAGTACGCACTACATAAAGAAAAACCGCAACTTAATTTAGCGATAGTATCGAAGCAGACATTCCTTATTTTGCAAAGATATCTTCTTTCATAGTAATATTTGTACATTCTATTGTCAAATGAAACAGTGATTCATGATGACAAAAAGAAAAAACTAAGATAGAGCAAATTGGGAACATAATTTATGAACAATTCTATTTAACAAGGATTCAATAGGTATAGAAATAAAGAATTCCTCATACTTGAGGTGCACACAAGGGGGAAAAAGCAGACTTCTGTACTTCCGAAGTACAGAAAAGTACAGAAGTCTGTTTTTTCCTCTCGTAATTTTATTCACTATATTAACAACTGAAACTTTTATACAAAAGTAAATATCTGATCTCTGATTGTCCAGTTCATGTGATGATGTATAAGACTGTATGTTTAATATATAATCTTCTGAGTCAGTTTGAAAAAAATAAATGATATTTTTTTCATAAGATCAAAACTTTCAACGTTTTTTAACTCTAGTAAATACTCAATGAAAATTTGAAACTTTGAGAATTTTGACACGCAGTCTTTGAAACTGGTACCAGTTTGAGATTTGCCACTCCATCGAAAAAAATCGATCTTATGTGATTCGTGATCTTGAAATCTGACGTTGTTAAGCTTATCTCTCACTACTATACCACAAGAAATGCATATAAACGATATACAAGTCAAAAAAAAAACGCAAAGAATTAAAGTACTGTAAACTAGTTTAACATTAAACATATTGTTTTCGTTCACATGCAAAACTAGATAAATAAAGAATCAGGTCATAGAACACACTAAACTTAATCTTGAAAATGATAGTTATTTTATAAAAAATAATCAGATAATTTATCGGTAAAACAGTTGATTTCAACGAATCGAACTTCTGTTAGTTTTATGTTTTCCTGTCTGCGATTACATACACAAAACTTTTCTTTTATCAAATAATAACTATTTCCTTTGACAAAAATATTTGAAAATAGTAAGAAAAAGCTATAAGTGTCGATAAAATTTCCTAAGTTACAATTGCTTTATTGGACAATTCAAATTATAAATTGTGTATGCCTTATAAGTAGCAAGCAATATTCAGAAACAAATATTTATTATTTTTTTGAAATGTGAAAAAATTAAACATTATACTCATAACAGACATCCTCTAAGGCTGCTCCCATCTCTTTGTATCAAACAAAAGTTTTGAAGTTAAAAAATAATTCAATCTGTTAAAAGCTTGATATACAAAAACTAATCAATGAATATCGACATTTGAACTATTACCGATTAAGTCTAGCAAAGTACTACATCTTATATTTATTTAACATATATATATATATAGTTATTTGTTTATTAGAAATAACCGGTTATAACAAAATAAATTAAGAAGGTAACAAAAATGGCATTTGACGATAGAATGTTGCATCATTTAATGGTAAATCAAGTTTAGATTTATTCAATATAAGTTCTTCTAAACATTGATATGCAATTGGATCAGCATTTAAATGAAATTTATTTGCAAATAATTCATGACGATTCAATAAAGTTGGTAAATCAACAGTACCAAATACACAAATACCACGTATTATACGTCCATAACAATTACTTTCACCCCAATTTACAAAACGAGCTGTCCAATTAGTTGGATCAGATTTTGCTAAAATAAATTAATTTAAGATATTAATTGATCATATGATAATAGATGCATTACTTATAGGAAAAAAAAATTACTTTGAGTATGTTCAAATCATTTACTGTCTACTTATACTTCGACACCATAAAATTAAAGTTTTTATTGCATAATATGATCCACAGACAAAAAAATAATCTGTCTAACCAAAATGATATCTGATATTAATCTATCATACATATATAGACATCTCGACAGCTCAAAACAAAGTATTATTAAAAGATACATCCTTATCATTAAAACAATTCTATATAAAAATATTGTATAAAGTATTTTTATGCTTGAAGGAATTTTCTAAATGAAAAAATGTCGTGAAAAAATTTCTTTTAAGATCTTATTTCTAGCTATAAAATTTTTTTTTCTCTACGCAATTAGTCAATCATGCTTACCTTTATATCCTCCAGGGGTATGTAAATGTGTATTGTAATTCAATGTTGCCCAATAATGTTCATCAGGGCTATATGTATCACGCGACCAATCTAATAATTCTTTTGCTATAGAACTTGTTAATATAAATTCAATGAATGCACGAGAAAAAGCACCTTAACAAATGTTTTTATTTATATTCAAATCTATAAAATTATATAAACATACCATAAGCTGATCCTTTAACAATTTCTACATTGCCTGGTGGTGGTTTTTTTTTCTCATTAGTTTTTCTTAAATGTGGTACATGTTGATCATCTCCTTCAACTTTATCAATAATTTGCCAAACATATTCCGTTCGATGTATATTTCTTGTTTTCCATCGTCCTTCAATATCATTATATCCACGATAAATTGATAATATTTTAACTAATTCACTATTTGTTTTTAATGGTAATTCTGTATTAGCAATATTTAATAAATATTTCCATGATGGATATTTCATTAAATCTTGCATACAATTAAGATCAGCTTGTAAACGTGAAAATGTTGCATATAAAACTTTTTCTCGTTTACTTACTAATATAACATTATCAAAACATTGAACAATTGATTTAATACCTTCTACAACATTTGGTAATGCATCATTATCAACATGTACACAATAAAAATTTTGTGGACGATAAATAACATGTAAAAGACGTTCAAATTGTTCGACATTTTCATACATAAGAATAGTAAATGCCAATGGAAATTGTCGATTAATAGTTGTATCTTCTTGATGAAATTTTTCATTAAAACGTTCTAAACGATAACTATGACATTGATCTTTTGTTATATTATATTGGTGATCAGATATTATTGTTGAATTTGGTAAATCATATAAAAGTGCAAGAGCATGTTTTAATTCATTTGAATCACTTTCATATAAATTTTGGCATGATACAGGATGATAAAATGGTTGTAAATGATTAAAAAATTTTTTTGTTAAACTATTTTTATCATTAATATCTTTTGACAAGATTTTTAATGGTGGAAAATTTATATCAGATGAAAGATTATCATATCCTTTTAAAAATGTTATATGAATAAATTCAAGAATAAAGAATATTAAAAAAAAGAATATACAATTATTTCTTAATAAACGACGATTGATTGTAAAATGCATTGGCCATATTCTCATTCACATTGTTTTATCTAGATATAAAAAGAAGCAAAAAACTATGAAATAAATAATACCAAACTATTATGAAACATAGTTGCAGGTTTGATTCAAATTATTTATAATATTATCTCAAATTTTTGATGAATATCACTTGACTTTATCGGAAGAATGAATGACAAAAAATACAAAAATTTACACGTACTAGTACAAAAATGTATAATCTACACGTACAGTTTTGTATTTTTTTTCGATTATACATTCTCTTGATAATATTGAGTAATAATCACGAAAAGTTCGAGATAGAATAATAAATAGATTGAATCAAATCTAAATATATATTTGATTCATGTCAACAAACCAAAATCTATCGTAACAGACACGTTTTATACAAATAAAATGACTTATTTCTAAGCCTTTTGAATGTTCGTTTGTCCTATTCAAGAAAGGCAAATAAATGTCTTCGTCGTTCTTTCTTTCTTTTTCTTTTTATTTTACAGGTGTTCATTCTTTTCTATTTTTCTTTTTTTTTTCTCATCTTTTCTTTCTTATATTCCATGTCTTATAATTTATTGACCATTCTCACACTGTCCGATTGAACTCTCGATACAAATAAGCTCGTACTTACTCTCTATTATTTGTTCACTTACATCATACAAAATAAAAATAACGATGTCGATACTTAAGACGAGAAAGATTTCTATATTTTATATTTTCTATGTTATGGCACTATTTTTTTTTCTTTTTCTTCTGCAAATACTGAAGGTTTTTTTTTCATATTAACGTGCTCGTGAATTACTTCAAGAGAAAAAAAAGAAACTTCATACTAAGTCTGGTTATTTAGAAAGAAAAAAAATCCGTCAAAAAGAACGTAAAACTTACCTAAATGGATCCATTGAATTGATTTTTATCTTTGACAAATATCAATTTTCTTTAGAAATGATAGAGAAAAAATAATAATAAATGCATATCTATTGTCCTATCTTTTGTCATTTTTATCGTTCTTAGAATATTTTTTACTTTCAATAACAATAAAGGTGAAAAGGTACCTATACTTAACACTCATTCGTTTTCTTTGTTTCTCATAGAAACCAAACATACTGTCAATGACAGACGTATTGTTTTATATGATGGTAATTTGAGATCATAGTCTTATGTATATTGATATACGATAGCTTGATAGTGTTTTTTTTTGTTGTTCTCTTTGGTTTGAAAGACATTAGTCATTAGAAAAAAGTGAAGAAAAATATATGAATATGTTTTACCGAAAGCACTCAGATTATGATGGAGAACTGAAAAAAAATAATGCTTCCTTTTGTTAATGCTTATCAATAGTTACATGCGTTGAATTGTTTTACATGATGAATGCGTTCTTTTTCTATTAACTCATACGTAAATCATAGAATTTTTTTGCAAATAAAAAAAAATCTTGTTATATACAATGATGATTCATTATGAATTCAATGAAAGTTTGAATGATTGATGAAAAACAACATCATAAATTTATTTGACCTTTTATTGATAAATTGAATACATCTAAACATCATTGTAATTTCCCATGTTGAAGACATTTTCAATGCTTATATATATTTACCTGTTGATTATAATCATTCATTCTAATCTGCGAACTATTTCATCTTTTAATGATGACAGAAATTGTTTACCTCTGTTTTATTACTTTTACTCAATTAAGTAATGATTTGAAAAATAAAAATATAAACGTTGTTTTAAAATACTAGTTGATTTCTAATCATTGAATTTTGTTTTGGCGCTTCTATTGATCTGGTAAAATTTGATGGGTTGTTCTCCTTCATCAATACTTATTAATAAGAAAAAGAATGATCAAACATTGATCAATACTTTACAACAACAACAATTAAGTGAAGAACAAATTGAAGAACTACTTAAAACTCGATTTAGTCGATCAGAAATTCTCAATTGGCATCGTATTTTCATTGAAAAATGTGGAGCTGGTTGTGATACATCATTATTTCTTACTGCTCGAATTAATAAACCACTTTTTATTGATTATTTTAATCAATTACATCCAAATGGAAATGTAATTCGTTTAAGTGAAACTTTTTTTCGCACATATGATATTAATAATGATGGTACTATTGATTTTATGGAATTTATGCATGCTATAAGCATTATTCGTCGTGGTGATTTAACTGAAAAATTATCATTTATTTTTTCTTTATTGGATTTTAATCAAGAAGGTTATATAGATCGTTTTAAATTGGTTAAAATAATGGAAGCATTATACAATGTTAAAGCGATAAATTATAAAGATAGTTATAATATATTATTAAAGAAGGTTGATAATCTTATTATAAGATTAGATAAAGAAAAAGAAGGAAGAGGACGAATTTTAAGATACAAATTTATTGAAAGTTGTATGAATGATCCTGCCTTAAGAGATTTACTTAATGTATATAAATGAAAACAGCTGGAAACTCGTAGCTTTTATTATTAAAAAGAAAAATGTATGCCATGTAAAAGTTTATTGAATTAAATGAATTGATCAAGTTAGTTGGTTTTTTTTTCTTAGAACTTGATCAGAGTTTTTCACTATTCAGTTCTGATTTAGATTGAAAAATTTGGATCAAAATCTATAATAAAAACTAACCAACTTGATTAATTCATTTAATTCAATAAACTTCACATTTTTCTTTTTTGATGGTGAAAACTAAATGTTTCTAGCTGCTTTTATTCTTGAAACATTTTAAAAAAAATATCGAGATGTCCTATATTTTGGCACCAACTAATACATGTGTGTGTATGTTTTTCAAAAAATATTAAAATAGATTTTGCGCTTATTTTATTTTTCTGATATTTTATTATGATTAATAATAATAATAATAGTACAAATTTAAATATTAATATTAATCGTTCGTCTTCTTCAATTGATTCATCATATAATTTATCTTATGTTCATTTTCAACCATTTCGAGTTTCACATAGTATTATTAATTTAAAAGAAAAATTTCTTTATTCAATTGAATTAAAAAATTTTACAAATATATATCAATATTTAAATTTATTAAAAGAACAAAATAAATTTTTTTCAACAACTAATATAAAAGAAAATTATCATTTATATGAAAGAGATTTAATTAAAAAATTTTTAAATATTAATGAAAATATTATATCAAAAGAAATTCTTGAACAAATGTGGAGAGCTTCACAATTTTGTGATTTATTATTAATTGTACAAGGTAGTGAATATTTAGCTCATCGATTAGTATTAGCAGCAAATAGTGAAAAATTTAAGTAAAAATTTTCTTTTTTTAATAAATATACTTATTATTAAAAAGAAAAGAATTTTGTTTCTTAGATTAATTTTTGATAAACGTAAAAATGATTTTGTTACTCGTGTTCATTTACGTCATTCAACTCATAGATCATTACAACTTATTCTCAATTATCTTTATACAGATCATATAATACTTACTATACATAATATTGATGATATATTAACTTCTACTAAAGAATTAGGTATTCAAAAAATAATTCATCTATGTATAACTTATCTTTCTCAAACTGATAAACGAACAATTTTTCAAATAATCGATATTGCATATAAACATAATCTTTCAGAAGTTAATCAATTAGCATATAAATTTCTTATTCAATCAATAGATGAATGTATTCAAACAAAAGAATTTATGGATATTAATTATTGGTTATTAAATAAAATTCTTTCGAATATAACAAATGGAAAAAGACAAGAAATTAAATTATTAGATCGAATTTTACAATGGTTATCATATAATCATATATCAAATATAGATATTATTTTTGATTTATTACATAAAATTCGTTGGCAAAATTTAAGTTATTTATCACTGAAAGAAATTTTAGCAACAAGTTATGAAATACTTCATATTTCAACTGTTAAACAATGGTTAATAAAAAAACTAGCGTAAATTAAAATTTATATTTTTAATATATTTATTCAATTATATTGATTAGTGATATATCCAATAATCATATACAAAATCGAAAACAAAAAGAAAATATATTAAAAACTGATGTAAGAAATATTTATCTATTGATTTTAAATAGTCATGATAAAATAAAATGATATTAATATATTAAAGAATTTTACTTTAGTTTTTATCATCTACAAGTTCGACATTTTATCTTTCAATTAATCAACCTGAAATTCTTTCATTATCATCATCGAAATCTAAATGTATTCATCCAAAATCAAATGTCAATACAGGACATCAAACTTTATTATCAGCTACAAATTTATTGTCTTCCTCTTCAACGTCAAAAATACTTATTATTGGTGGCGGATTTCATTTAGATAAAACAATGGCAATTAATAAAAATGTTGGTTAGTTTTTTCATGTATTATTAATTAATTATTACCTAAGTAAAAAAAATCATTGTTAGAAAATGGTCTATTTGCTTATAATTTTGAAAAAGATATATGGTCATTATTTGTGCATTTACCTGATCAACGACATCATCACAAACTTGTATGGTTCAATAATCGAATTTATATTCTTGGTATGTGCGAATTTTTAACGATCTTCTTCTTTTCAGTCGTTAAAATACTCGCTGAAATGCAGTTCATAACATTCAGGTGGTTCATTATCACATCCATTTGAAAAAGAACAAGTAGCACAAACAAATTGGGTCTGTGCAATTGATCGTTCATCAATATCAACATATCAACAGAATAAATGGCAATCTATACCATCAATGCTTGAACAACGTGTCTATTTTGGATGTGCAGTACTCAATAATAAGATTTGGGTAGTTGGTGGACTTGGAATTGATGGAAAGTAAGAAAATATCTATTTTAAATTCAATAAAAATTAATACATTGAAACATTTAACAAACTAAATTAATATCTAACTATTTGTTTTTAAAGATCAATTCGTTCCATTGAATATTATGATCCAGAAACAAATGTTTGGAAACTTGCTAAACGTTTGCGATCACCACGCCTCGGTTGTGCTGTAAGTTCATTTCGTAATAAACTTTTCATTATTGGTGGTTATTGCAATGTAAAATCAAAACCAACATTATCCAATGTTACGGTTTATGATTCCGAAAAGAAAACGTTTGTTTCTTGAATTATATATATTTTTCTTATGATAAATGTATCTATTTATTTATTATTAGTTGGTTAAAAAAACAGCCACTTTCAATAGCTCAATGCCATGGACAAGTGATAACAAATTCATATTCATTATATATTATCGGTGGTTGTACTGAAGTCGACAAGAATGAAGATGATGAAACCAAATCAGATAATCGAACTATGTTAAGTCTTAATCTTTTGCATAAATATGATGCTCGTCAAGATAAATGGATAACATTAAGTCATATGAAACAAGCACGCCATGATTTATGTGCTGAAATCATAGGTATGATTTATTTATTAAATATTCTACTTAAAAAGTGTATATTTAATATACAGACAATCGTATTTTTGTGTTATATGGTATCAATTCAAAACGAAATCTTATCATGAAATCAATAGAAAGCTATGATCTTAACACAGGTGTTTGGACTAGATTATCTGCTCATTCTGATGATTATGTCATTGGAGCAGCCAGTTGTGTTATTACTATTTGAGATATTGATTAATGAAATAAATTAGTGCAACCTTATCTAATAATAATCAATAATAAATAAGATTATAAAAGGATTCTATTATTATACCAAATATAATTTTATTTGTTGTTAAATTCAATCTTATCAGTGAAAACTCATACTTCCTTGTCAGTTATCGTATGACATAAATTCTGCTAGTCTGATATCGTTTGTACATATCAAACATATAAAATCCTCTACGGAATTAAAGAAAGTAGTAACAACAATATATGAATCATTCGTAATGGTATAGTACATCATTAATTGAAATACAAAAATCTACTAGGGTTGTAGTTATCTCTAATTATATGCAAATAAAACCATGTCTTTATTTTGTTCATTCAATAATTTCTTTTGCTGAAAGAAAACGTTATAAAGTAGTTAAATACGTAGTTAAAAACTCTTAAAATTTGTCTGCCTAACGTGAGAACCTTATCAACTGTCAAATTATTTAAATACGAACATTAAATGGTAAATTTGTTATAGCATCGAATATACATTGTTCATAGCAATATAGGCAACAATAAATAAGATTAAGTTGTTTTAAGAAAAGGATAATTTAAAATCGTTCACTAATTTGTCGCTTTTGATTATCTACAATTAATTCTTTCATGAACAGAAATAATTTCCCAATTCGAAGAAAAAACTCGTGTTCAAATGTATGTTCATCAAATAATTTAACTTTACGAACGTATTCAAATATTCCACGTGGAAAATTATTCGTTATCCCATTATTATATATCAATTTGTATGGATATGAATAAATATGACAATAACCGTTTTTTGCTTGTAGAAAGTAATCAGCCCAATAGATAAATAATTTGTTTGCCATTAAAATCTCTAAATGTCTTTTGAATATCTTCATTCGACGGTAAATTAATTTCATTATAAAAACTACTTGATGGACGAATATTAATTGTGAATTTCTTTAAGTGTAACATATAATTAATAATATTCTTCTTAAAATTAATTTCATCAACAGATGTTTTTCTAAATTTGATGTTCAACGTGAAAATGGTAAAACTAATTCATCATAAATAAATGTTATTGTTTTAAAATGTAGTCTCTACTGTATTATTGACTTCACTATTCCAAGACATAATCATACTAATATTAATATAAAATATACGAAGTTGATTGAAACGTTCATCAAGAAAATAAAGGCAATCAAAAGAAGTATTCAAATAGAAATGTAATTCTAACAAATTCGTAGAGATAACAATTGAACATGTAAAACAAAAGAATAATATATAATTGTGTTATCATTAGCTGAAAAACGTTGTGTTCTCTACATTAATATCGATAGTGAGTGTTTTTTCAATTATTGAATATTAATATTTTTCTAGACGAAAGAAAAAGAAGCCACAGCATGATTTTCTGAAACATTTATTAATGAAATAACGAATCATACAACAAATTTCAATAATAGCTAGTTCTTTTTTATTTTCTATGCTCCTTGAAATATATTAAGATCAAAGCTTTTAGGTACAATTTGTGTTTATTTATTGTAATACCATCTACAGTAACTAAAAGATAAATATAAAACAATAAGTATAGAAGTCTTCTCTTGTTTATATTATATTGAAATTGAAAGTATTAATTGAGAAAACAGTGAATGAATTCTGTTCATTTTTTATTCTTAACATGAAAATTTATGTTTGAATATATGAAATTACCGGTAAGTGATAAAAATATGATCATGCATATCATTGAATTAATTTTATATTCAATCTTACGGTACAATACTTGCTGTGTATATTTATAATATTAAAATTCTATTTCATGTTATTAGATGTCATCAATCGATTGTCTAACTTAATGTTTCAAGTGATACATTTGCATTAATCATAAATTCATATGACATTCTTTATTTCAATAATATTCAATCATATATCGATCAGTTATAAGCTTTTATTCGTAAACAAAATAAATATGATACATAATTTAACTTTTACATTCATATACTTATCAGGGATTCATGACTTATCTTTCAATCATTATTAAATTCAATTGTATAAAATAACACAGAAAACAAAAAAAAAAATTTAATTCTGTCTTCTATTTACATATATAAACAATAGTACTGTATATATTTCGATCTAACTTATTTTTGTTAAATAAAAAAAGAAAAGATAGTAATATAATATTAAACAAATAGAGATGCACGACTTGAATTTTGTCTATCTTTAAAACGTTGTACAGCATGATGACCTTGTGCAAATGTTTCAAACATACCAGCTAATTTCGATGCATATTTACGATCACTTTCAAGCATTATCTGACGACGACGTAATGCTTGATATAAAGAAAAAGTCATTAAAAAATGGTATACAAAAAAGAATATTGTAAATAAACTAAATACATAATAATCAATTGATTTTGATATGCCTATACGTCGTATAAGAAAACCAATTATTGAATGCCATATTGAATTAAGAGAAATAAAAACTAATGATATAAGTGTATATTTATCTAACAATGTTAAATAGGATACAGGGGGAAGAAGACGTGAGACTGACCATCGAAACATTATTGAAGTAAGTAAAAGTGTACCTAAATAAAAGAAATATGTTTATAGAAAAAGTAGATTAATATTTAACAAACAAGTAATCTGAAGACGACTTTGAGGAAATTCAGGTGCAACTCCATAGACCGTAAGAGCAATAAATGTAATAAGAAAAATAAGTAAATAAACATTCCAATAAAAATAACCTGGTCGACGAGCAACACAACATGTTACTGAATAAATAAAAATATCGATTAAAAAAAAACTTTAAATTATATAACTATGTACCAAGATATGTCGATTGACGAATAGGTCGAAAACTAAAATCTTCTGTTGTTATTGTTGAACGTGTTTCAATATGTTCATAAAGAAACCATTCTTGTTGTGCTAAATCATACAAATAATCTATCTTATATTCATTACATATTCCTGGAAAAAAAATTATTGTAGTGGAAGTTTTCAACAATATTATCATTACAAAAAGACATTAAATAAAAATATTATCGACTTTGAAGACTTTTAGACTTCTCTATCGTTTTGTATATTTACATTTTAACTTGAAGATATATGCTGAAAAATAAATCGAACGAAATAGACACATTCTTATCAATAGATTCTCCAAGGACTGAATTTTGCTGTCATTTTCTTGATTAGTTCATGTAAAACTTGTCAACTGACGATGCATTTAATGTATTCCACTTTTGAATACAATATACAAAGACAAAACAAAAGATAAATATACAGCATGATAGAGGTCTCCAAAAAATGTCAGAATCTATAATTACTTTCATTTTTCTAAGTGTCATTTTATAATGACGATATATGTTTAAAAATTCAACTATAACTGTTTCTTTTTACAGAGGTATATATTATAATTTGAATTACCTAAAAAAGCTTCTCGATTAACCATCGATGGTTGTAAACGATTTTCAACTAAAACACATTCTTCAATTGGACAACGTGTAACAATTTGAAGTGAAAGCTGTTGAACATCAACTGGAAAACTATTTAATTCAAGTTTCTCCCAAAATGTTCCAATAACTTTACGTATTTCCCATACATAAATAATATCATGATTTTTATTATCTACACAAATAGTTTCATCAAAATTATTGACTAATTCAATAGCAACTTCTTGTTTAATATCACCAAGTGCATTTTTAACATAAAGATTTGGATTCCACGTAGCAGCTTCAGGATCATATAGCCATCTTGCTTCAATCACAACTTCAGCATAAAATTTCTCTTGTAATGTAATTACCTTCGATGATGATAACAAGTGAATGATTCAAAACAAATTGAAAATGAAGTTTATAAACTTACTTCACCAAGACGAATAAATTTAACACGAATAGAAACTTCACGCGGTGGCCTTACATTTGGTAAATTATTTAACCGTTTAGAGCTTATTTCATTAGTAGATTGTTGTATTTGAAATCGTTGATGATTCGAAGGTGGAGTCATAACTATAAAAAAAATGTAATTAAATTGATTCAACTTTAAATCTTAATAGATTTAATAATAGAATAACTATGCAATCAAATAATTGATTTTTCTCAAAAATTTTCTTTTGTATAAAATCAATGTTGATTTCTATCATGGGATAGTTTGACTTGACGTGCTCTTTACAGTTCCTACGATAGACTATAATTAGAATTTTCTTATTATGAGATCTGTATAAATTGCAAGAATGACAAACATAATATTCTGATCTTGAAGTTAAAATGACGAGAAATTCTATCTATGTTCAGATATTATTATTATAAATAAACATGTAAAACTAACTTAATCAGATCTTCATTAAAAATACCAAGAAATCATTGGTGTTTATAGATGAAATCATCACGTACTTGCTGATTTCATAATAGATCTAGTACTTGAAGATAAATCTGAAACAGCTGGATAATAAACCGATCCACGATGAACATTTCCGGCAGTTGCTCTTCGACTATTAGTTGTTATTGGTGTTGTTGTTGCTAAAGCACGAACTCCTCGTTCAACTGATTCTGAATATGAATCGGATCGTATTGTATTATGCATAATTGAAGTAGAACTGAAACATTTAATTTTGTCATGTATAATAAATATAATACCAACTTTCCATATAAAAATTGAATTAAAAGAAATTGTACGATGATGATGTTGATAATTGATCTAGAGCAATGATGACCTTGATAATAAATACTGATGATAATGATAATGATGATATGATCAGCTTTCTAGTATTTCCTGATCACACATAGACGCATTGATTTGATAGGATTCGTTGTTTCCTGTCGATTGTATAGTTATAGTTGCTTCTCATTTTTGTTTATACAGTATCATAAGAAGCACCAGATGAGTATGAAAAATAAGATGGGAAATGTGGTAAGACAGATGACGCACTATAAAAGAAGAAGAATGAATGATTATTCCGAGAAAAAGAAAAAAAAAGAGAGTCAAATAGTTCTCTTCTTTTTAATCATGTTGTAATTTCATTTATTGAACATTAGGTGACAGCTGAAAGATGCCAATTTAATTCAGATATTTATTGATGACAGAACTTTAAAATAACTCATTTCTTATAAAAAGACTAAAGTCTTTCATTAAGAAAACAAATAGTACTAATGATTATGTTGATTATCATACATCCACCAAAATATATCATCTGAAGCAGGATAGGCGTTTAATAGAAAATTTAAAATTAAACTATTCAATGTAATCGAATCAGATATCTTCTATATTAAAATAGAGACTGGAGACGAATTGAAAAATGAAACTGATGCTCTATACTAGTTCAACGTTAAATGTAAAAGCATTTGACTAATCTTTGACTTCAAAAATTGATAGATTTACCTTAACAATTAATTCATCACTAATAACAACAAACAATAGGGAAAATTTTCTGTTCATCCGGCATGACTCTATTAACTCATTCAATGATAATTACCTGTATAAATATCGAAAAGTAATTTCCTGAAAAGCTCGATTAAACGTAAGAGAAAGACAAACAAAATTGTTCTGGTATTGAAAACAAACTGAAATAAATACACTAGAAAATGATTAATAAACCGGTATGTGATTTTCAGAACAAAACAAGAGCTTTGTTTGACTTGTAACAATGTTTTATGCTTTCTCATGACATAAATATATCTGTCGTTGTGCGACCTCTCATAGAAAGGTGCGATTGCATATGATAAAAGCGAATAGAACATATGAGGTATAATGAATGAGGTTAATTGCAAACTGGTTCTAAAAACAATAAATTAACTTTACAGTGAAATTAAATGAGTATTCTTTCTGTTTAAATTAGCCACACAAACAAACGGCTTTTGAATATTCAAAGTAATATAATGGCACTTATAAAAAGAACTCTTCTTAAAGTGAATAATTTTGTTAAAAAAAAGTTTTTGAAATATATTTATTCGTATTTTTAGCTTGCTCCAATAACGGCAAAGTCTCTTTTAACTACACAAAAACGTTGTTATTTATCACTTCATGAATATGTGTCAATGGGATTGCTTGAAGAAGCGGGAATTCGTGTACCGAAATATCGTATAGCTGAATCGGTCGAACAAGCACATCAGATTGCGTCGAGTGGCGGTTTGTTTTTCATGAATTAATTCTAATGATTAATCATATTTTTTTTAACCGTTCAGAACTTGGTAATGATCTTGTTATTAAAGCTCAGATTCTTGCTGGTGGTCGAGGTAAAGGTACATTTGATACAGGGCTTAAAGGTGGTGTTAAAATGACATATTCGTAAGATTTTGTAACTGTATTGTTTGATTAAAATAAGCAAATATGTATTTTAGACCTGACGAAGCAAAACAAACTGCATCGAAAATGCTTGGCCATCGTTTATATACCAAACAAACTGGTGGAGAAGGAAAACCTGTTTCAAAAATAATTATGTGTGAGAAATTATTTACTCGACGTGAATACTATTTTGCATGTAAGTTAATCATTTTTTTTTCTAAATCTTAAATTGAATATATTTTTCATATAGTGGCATTAGAACGACAATATAATGGTCCTGTTATCATTACGTCGACTCAAGGTGGTACTAATATCGAAGAAATTGCTGCTGAATATCCAGAAGCAATTATTCGTCACCCAATTAATATTGCCAAAGGTCTTGAACGTAAAGATGCATTGTCTATTGCCAAAAGACTTCAATTTCTTGATGAAGCTCTTGAAGAGGTGTTATCAAATATTTTTTATTATACTATTAATTCTTATAATGTATTTCTAGGCAGCTGATACAATGATGAAATTATACAATTTATTTGTTACTAAAGATATTGTTTTATTAGAAATCAATCCATTTACAGAAGGAGCTGATGGAAAAATATATTGTAAATTTTCTTTTATTTACTAAACTTATTGAATTTATATATGTGGTATAGGTATGGATTGTAAAATTAATATTGATGATAATTCTGAATTTCGACAACCTGTTGTATTCAGTCAAAAAGATAATACACAAAAAGATTGGCGTGATGTTAAAGCAGAAGAATCAAATTTAAATTATATTGGTCTTCATGGTGAAATTGGATGTCTTGTTAATGGTGCTGGTTTAGCTATGGCTACAATGGATATTATTAAATTACATGGTGGTAGACCAGCTAATTTTCTTGATGTAGGTGGTGGTGCATCTGCAGCACAAGTTAAAGATGCATTTGAATTAATTACAGCTGATCCTAATGTAAGTTAGAATAATCTCAAATCTATTGATTAATTTATTATATTGATTAGGTTCGAGCTATATTTGTTAATATATTTGGAGGTATTATGAGATGTGATGTTATTGCTCATGGTATTGTTGCAGCTGCAAAAGAACTTAAACTGACTGTTCCAATTGTTGTGCGATTACAAGGTAAATGATTTTAATTATTAGATTTATTTGATGTAATTGAGTTGTTGTGTAGGTACACAAGTTGATGATGCCAAAGCAGTAATTGCTAATAGTCAATTTAAAATTCTTCCTTGTGATGATCTTGATGATGGTGCACGATTGGTAAAATTTTGATTTTTGATTTTGATTATAATTATTATATTAATCGAATATTTAAAAAATCATTCATGGAATTTTTTTTATTTTTATTTTAGGTAGTTAAACTCGCTCAAATTGTTAGTCTGGCTCGATCAGCTTCTGTAGCTGTTCAGTTTGAATTGCCAATTTAATTCATTCCAGGTTAATATTCTTCTCTTTCTTATGATAAAATATACAACAATTTTATTTTAACATATTTTTCCATTTTATTTTATTTTTTTTTTGCAATAATAATAATATTTTTCTGTGTTAGTTTTTTTTTTTAGTTAAACTAGCTTAGGCAAGTCTTTTATGTCTTGTAATATGTATGTTTTGTAATTGTTTCTTTTCATAATTTAATATCTTTTTCTTTTAGTAATATCAATCAAGCCAACAATAAAAAAAATAATAAAAATAATGATTTGTCTTTCAATGATGGGATAGAATTTATGTATATTATTGCATTGTTAATTTTGAAATAGTAGAAAAATGATTTTACGGCACTTCATACTAGAGTATCTGTAAAATCATGAGATGATCACGATTTAATCTTCATTTTTGAGTTAATAACAAGGATACGAAATTTTGTTTTGCTTAAAATAGAAGTCAAAAAGGTAGGTATTCGTTTTTGTACTATTATTTATATTAAAGAATTCTGTTTTATTTTAAAATGAGTTATCAATCGTTTTTCGTTTATGATTATTATTAAAATAATAACTTATGAAATTGTTTGTTATTAGTATATTGATGATACATGTTTTATACCATTTAATGTTATTTAGTGATGAGTAAAAACTGCATGGTCATCTGATTTTTTTATTTCAATTTATACTCTTCTTGATACGATATAGACAATGATTAAACACAAAACCAAGAGAAATGTGTTAATAGTAGAGAGATATAGTTACATTGAATACTTATTCGAAACATTCTTGCAACTAAACTTTCTTGTTATTATAATCGAGGTTTGATATAATATATGTTACTTCGAAAATTTAGAACAAGACAAATAAAACAATGTTGTACAGCCATTCAAATTATTAATTATTATTATTTCCATTCCAAGAAGAACATATAAAAACTCGTTTGTAATTCTCATGAAAGATGAGTCCATTTCCAAAGCAATCATTATAGTCATTATGATCATAGTATTCGTTGTAATAATCGTGATCACTATATTATACATGCACTACTCCAGAATATAACATAGTATCATTCATTGGTCTTTCCACATCTGAAATACGTAAAATAATATGCTATAAAAAAATTCTTTTAATTGCTATTTAAATGATAGATACATAATATGACATTCGCAGAAATTAATTGTATTCATAGAATATTAGTTAATTACTAATCAAATTTGCATTATTCGATCATCGGAAGTTACAATAGTACATCTCTATTGCAGATAACAACAAGTAATGAATCAATCTATACTCATATGTATATTCGCTAAAAAATGGATATTCTGTTAAATCAGTCGTATAGCACTGATTTATATTTTTACTCAAAACACATTGCATTTTCTAGAAAAGTCGATGAAGTTGTTATATAACAATAATATTAACTTGTTTATCCTATAAGTGAAAATATAATTCACAATCGAAATTTTGTAGAGCAAGTGTGTGAGAATAAATAATCTTAGCCAATTTCTGGAAATATTCTAATAATGAATCTTCATCTATTTTTCCTTAGCACATAATCGTTTAAGATTAGACGTATATGTAAATAGTTCATTCAGGTTATTCGATGGATCAGCAAGTAACATATGAGCGTAATTAAAATTTATTGGACAACGAATTGAATCATCGAAATTTACTTTAAGCCAATAGAGATCCAAGTTGAGAACTATATTATTTACTAAGAACAAATGTACGAACTGTGTTATTTGTCATTAGACAAAAATCATTAATTTCAATGGAAGAGTAAACTCTCCTGTGAATTCGAAAATTCTCATTGTCAAGAATAATAATTAGTAATTCTTTGTGAAGGAAATGTGGAACATTTTCAATTGAGATACGCTCAAGATACTGCAGCGTATTACTGAATACCTATAATGATATTATACATTTATGTTGATATATCGTATGAGACTTATATTTTTTATCAATCTGATGTAAAATATCTTTACAGTATTAGGCTCATTTGATCTAACTGATTTGTCGAGAGATAAGAGGAGGTGAATACATATCGAGTCGTATATTGCAAGATTACCTAATCTCTTTCTGTAAGGTTTTCGAAGGACCTTTTTAAGAAAAAATCTGTTATAGTGATATCGCACTGATACGTGCTCTTCTGCTGGTACTTTCTCCTTTGCTTCTTAATATGCCCCATTCCTTCTTTTATCTCAGTATATATGTATACGCACTAACTTATTCTTATGGAGTATTGTTTTTCGATATGTATGAATAAAGGATTGGAAGCATATTTTCAAGTTTTCAAAGAGAAAGATAAAA
>JAJEKB010000732.1:0-51022 GCA_022393335.1 Macrotrachela quadricornifera | reverse complement strand
AATAAAGTTTTATCTGAACATTTAATTGATATGACATCATTTAATGATTATCTAGTTGTTAATGTATTTGTATTTTTTTCATATACATTACAATATATTTTAACAGCTGGAATATTAGAATGTACAAATCCAAAAGGTTTTACTTCAGAATTATTAACTAAAGAACAACGACAACAACGAAAAATTCAAGTACGAAAAGAAATAATGTTAGGAATTGGTGCTATGTTTGGTATGTATAAAAAAAATCTATAATTTTCAAATAATTTGTAGAATCATTTTGTTTTTCTTATTTTAGGTAATACAACATATGCTGTTGGATGGATGTATTTTATTGAACCATATTTATGGACAACAAATTATTTTGTTACTAATAAATATACAATATTATGGTTCATTTTAAATGCACTTGTCTATGGTTTTATATTTGACTCATGGTTTTATTGGACACATCGTGCATTACATGAATCACAATTTTTATGGGATAAAATTCATATAACTCATCATGCATTTAAAAATCCATCAGCATTTTGTCAAGATGCTGTTCATCCATTAGAAGGTCTTGTACAAGGTATTACATATATATATATATATATTTATTTGATTATTAGTAAAATATTAAATTAATTTTATTCTATATAAAAGGTCCGGTGGGTCATTATTTAACAGCACTTGTTATGCCTGTTCATCCTGTTGCATTAGCATTTTTTGGTTTATTTACTTCTTGCTTTGCTAGTAAGTCATTAGATAGTTAATCTATTGAATTAATGTTTTTTTTTAATAATTAGTTGCTGCTCATGATGGACGTTTAGGAGATTTGAATCATCATTGTGCCCATCATAATAAAGGTAATATTTCTATTTATTTATGAAAATAAGATGACATTAAGTACTGTTTTTTTCTCTTTGTTTATCTATTCAGGTAAAGGTCGTTTACATAATTTTAATTATGGTCTTTATTGGCCACTATGGGATTTAATATGTGGAACTCGTTATCGTGATCGTCCTAATACAAATGATGTCAATCGTTCATCGGAACTAAAAGAACGTGTAGAGAAAAAGTTTACATGATTTATTCTATCCTCGTTCATCCATCTGTCTATTTTTATTCTTTGGTTCGATTTGATGATAGATGTACATGATCCACATACACATTATATTATATGTATTAGTGGTGATCATCTGTCAAAATTCATTTTCCCTACTTTTTTTTTGCTATTCCACTTTAATTAATTGTAATAAAAACACATGTTAGTTTTTTTTTCAATAACTTTCTTTTAATTTCTAGTATGCAGTTCATATGTGATTCGTTTTGCACACAATGAAAGAAAAAATCTGTGTGTATATTCGCGCGGAAGCAGAGACAAACAAGAAGTAGAGTAGTACTAAAAAAAACCAAAAGAAATGAAGAATAAACAAAACAAAGAAAAAAGAGTTGTTTGTAAGAACAAGGCGAAAGTAGAGCAAAACAACAATAATGATATTAGCAAGAAATAAACAAGCAAAAAAAATACAAAGAAAAACCAAATGATACCTGAGATATGAGATGAACAAAAGCATACACACGAAAATGACTAATTCTCTTTATAGAGACACAAAAAACAACCGGGTCATTCATTTCTGTGTTTTATGTTTGAATACTACAGGTAATAACAAACAAATACATGATAATGATGACAAGGTAACACTGATTTACTGTTATCAAAAACTCAGATACAGTATTAATAGTTAAAGAAAAAAAAAATGGCGATATAGTTTGCAATGTTATTTACAACAATAAACAAAACAAAAAAAAAGAAGGAATGTATACATATATATGTATATGTTCTATAATAGTATTGATAAATGAGAAAAAAAAACAACCGGTGAGAAAATTCGCTCAGCGGGACTTTTATATAATTATGTATGTTTGACAAAAAGAAAACATGAAGTAATAGTCAATGAAGGTAACAAGAGAGAGAAAAATGAGGAGACAAAGACTAAATACATTCAATAAAGGCAAGTCAGACATAGTAAGATAGCCGAAATACTTGACAGACGTTGTCTGTTGCTCATAAAGGCAAATACAAAAAGAAAAACTAGCAAATAGAACAAAAACTGATATATTGCATTTTTCATACAAAAAAAAACAACAAACATTGATTTTTTTTTCACCTGGCTAATTAGTCTATTTTATCCATCATGAATACCAATTTCCATAGGTGTTCGATCATATGTAGTTGAAGAATAACATGTACGAAGTGGTGAACCACTTCCACTACTATGATTTGTTGTTGATGCATTTACACCAAATACACTTGATGAAAGAAACCATGATATACCACGATTTGGTGATGATGTTATTTGTGTTGGAGAATTACTTAATTGTTGAGGTATATTAATATTTATTGATGATGATGATGGTGGAGTTAAACGTGAAGTTAAATTTGATAAAGTTTGAACGGAAGACTTCGTTGTTGGTGTTGATGGAGTATTAATAACATTCTGTTGTTGTTGTTGTTGTTGTTTAAATGTATGTGAAAAACGTTGTGATTTAAGACGGCCCACAGCTTCTTTTATTAAATTTCCTTCGTCAATCAAACGTTGTAATAAACTTGGTAAACGACGTTTTTTTTCGAGATTATTTACATTTATTGATAAATTTATATGATGTTTATGATGATGTGAAGAACGATTTGAAATTGATGATTTATGATGAATATTCGATGATTTCCATGCACCTGTTGATATTGATGAACCATTTAATGTCATTGAAGAAACATCTGCAGTATTATGTAATGGTTCGATACTACTCGCTTGTAAACGTTTTAAATTTGTTGTTGCTAATGATGATACTGTCGTTTGTTGTGATGATTGTTGTTGTATTACACCAAGATGTCGACGACAACCCGAATGAAATCGAAGTATTTCAGTTAATTTATCCTATTTCAAAATTTAAAATAAAAACTATTAAATAAAATAAAAAAATTTCTTTTATTCACCAATAACAAATTTAATTCAGGTGTTGTTGTTGATGAATCAATTCCAGTTTCAATATCATCCAATGGTATTGTCGATGATGAATGAGTATCAATTGAAACATTTCCTATTGACGATGGAACATAAGATGTACGACCGACAGAACACGTTGGTAATGTAAATGAACGTTCTTGCATTTAGTTGGCAAATAAAGACTAGAAATATTGTTAATAATAGAAGAACTCGACCGGCCAGGAAACGGAAAAGCAGGACGAGTGCGAACTGATGGTCAGCCGGCACCGCCCATGAATACCACTTTATTTTTATTTTATTTAAATCTAAAAATGAATATAAAGGATAAGAAATAACAAAAAAGAAATAAAGATGATTCAGAATCAGATTGATTGGACAATGAAGAAGACGACATATTGTCGCCGGTCGGCAGCAAGAGCATAATAAACTTAATAAACGGGAAAAAGACATCGAAGAAGAGAAGAATAATCATAACGAGAGGGGGCGCAATTTGGCATGACATAGAAGAAAATTTTTCCTGCCTTATTTTTCGTCTAAATAAACATATTTATTACGAGAAGAAAAAAAGGTTATGTCATTTATAGATAAGAATACAATTTTATAGAGGATTTTTCAAATAAAAGTTATGAAATAACGAAAAAGAAGAAGAAATAAGTCAAAAATTTATCATAAATCATCTCTCTAATATTTATAAATATTGAAGTATATAAATAACGTCAATTGAAGTTAGAGAAGTTTATATGTGCGTGTGTACACCCACGAAATCAATTTGACAACTTTAATATACACAGCTCACACTACTATTTCTTCGTTTCTCTCTTCTCTCTCTCTCTTTCTCTCTTTGTCTTATTCTATTTATATAGTCATTCGTGGAAGTATGGTAGTTGTCGTCGCCGCTGCAGCATGCCTTTGTATGCCTGAAAACAAGACGAACGCATGCACACTCCTCACTATTGCAACAACCGGAGCAAGCGAATGAGAAAGCAAACCAATCTCTAATAACAAAAAACGCCAAGTACATGATAGAAAGAAAGAGCAAAAGAGAAAGAGAATTATTAGTGTAAAAAGGAAAAGAACAAACATTAGATTTAACTATATGGAGATTTCAGATAGATCATTGACAAAACGTCAAAGTAACATCTGTTGCAGCAAGTATATTTATAGCTACGTTTGACAAGATGAATGTCTCTAATATACGTATACCGCCTCTAATAATAACTGTATATGTATTGAGAGACGCGTCAAAAGTGGCATCGCGTTGTTACTACTACCACTATAGAATTCGCTTTCTCTCTCTTTTTCTTTTGTCTGTTTGTATGCGTTCCTTTCATTCTTTTACTCTATCTCTTTTTCTTTTTCATTTAATCTTTTTTCGCACATTTCCTGTATGTTCAACAGATGATAAATGAGGAGGAGAAGAGACACATACACATACAAATCACTGAGCAGTATTACTACAGCAAAAGAGAAGGAAGAATAGAATAGAAACAAATCAGATGCGCACGCATACGCACACACACACACGCGCATACTCATCATCTCATAGCATTATAGTTCGGAAAACGGCCACATTCAATACGTATGTTTCTCTATCTTGGCAATCAGCCAAAATAGAAAAGAAAGAAAGAAATGACAGATTATCGAACAATCTTTCGCTCGTTCTTCAAAATCTCTTCTTTCATCATGAAACAGTGTATATACGTCGTATATATATATATATATATATATATATATAGTGCAATCTGATGTTTGACAGATTGTATACTGTGCGCAAAAAGAAAAAAAAAGATAACAAGTAAAAGAGCCGAACGAACAAACATAATATTCATACGTACTTGGTCTCCTGCCAATAAGTCCATATACACAGGAATATAGATGTATATACATATATATGTATATGTATTTATATACATACGTATACTGTGCATGACTGAGTATGATGCACCGAGAGAAAGAAAAGCAGCTCATGCTGTCAAGAAAACGAAAGATAACTTGAATATATATTTGCTTGATTCATCTCTATATGTCTTTATCTTCATTTAAACTTACTCGTTAGGGTTCAACTTCTTGGTATGTCAGATGTATAGACAACGACTCACATTTCAATCGATGAAGTAAAAGAGGTTGGCCTAGTTCAACCCTTTTCTAACCGATGAGAGAAGGCGATGAACGAGTCGTAATGGGAAATTGAATGGGCAATCGAGCAAAGAGAGAGAGAGAGAGAGTTAACGATCGATCGGCAATCACCAACAGAGCACTAATGTCCTTGCTTAGTAGTAATAGCATTGTCGTATTAATTACTTTCGAAACTTATCATCAAATTGGTTTGATGCAGACGAGACAGCATATTAGGTAGAATGAAAGGAAAGAGAGGGAGAGAGAGAGAAGAGAAGAGAAGAGAAGAAAGAAAGCAAAAAAGAAAAGAAGAAAGCCATGCTCGTGTTACCTTTCCATTCTTAACACATTCCTAACACTTCGCAATGCAATGTGATAGACGCTAAAGCGAACGAGCGAACGACAACAACGACAAAAACAAGCTGCGGCAAGTATCAGCAACCTGAATAACAGTGTTGGTGGTAAATAAGACAAACGTGCACATAGGATAAATTTACATAAGGCATACATACGCATGCACACACCAAATGTCGCATAAATTGAAAAAGTAAGATGTAAAGAAAGAAAAGAAGTGGACTACAAACGATAAATAATAATACACATCAATCTGTCAAAGGTTCAAGTATTATATATCGAAACTTGTTTGATGATGATGAGCTTTATGATTTTAAAATATTACTAACGACTTGACAATGATGCAATCGGTTGTATGGAGTTGAGCATCATTTCTATCTCAAATATATGAGTGTCTGAATAGAAAGAATACGGAATGCACATTACACACACACACATACAATTTTTCATCAAGATGGATGACCGCCACTTCTCTTTTTCTGTCTCTATTTCTTTATTGTCTCTCTTGCTCTCTTTTGCTTTGAGCAGAGGGATTTGATTGACAAACACACACACGCATTCAAGAAAAAAAACGAGTGGAGATTGCTATGACTATATCCGGCGAGAGAAATGTATGTGTCCCTTGTGTGACTACTATCGGCTTATCTTATGTTTTATCTCATCTATTCAAGGTGGATCTTCTGTACTATATGTCAAGAGGGACAAAGAAAAAGAAAAACGAAAAGAAAATGGAACGGGAAAGACCATTAAGAATTGTTGCTTTGCTTGAAAGATGCTACTAATTGATGTCATGTAAAAAAAAAATGCAAGTATAAGCGAACAGAAAAAAAATGTATGTTATTATTCCTATATTTTTTATTTGATTTCTATGACTACTTAGAGATGCGTTTGTACGTGTACACAACACATTTTTACCGGAAGACAAATGAGCCGACAAGCTAAAAACGGAATTATGTAATAAAGGATTTGTTTTTTTTAAGTACCACAGAAATAGACGACCGGAAAAGATATACATTGCATGATAGTTAAAACACTTGATATATTACTTCTTTTTTTAGAGATGAAAAAAAAACTCATCTAGATAATGTCGATAAATATATACTACTAATGAAACCTATTCATTTTTTGCTTTTATATGAATTAGTCTATTTCTTTTCTTTGATTTATTTCTTAAAAATTATACTAATACTAGTAAATGACAAATTTTTATCCTAGTACACATATGTCATTGATCGGATAAATAGTCTTGTTAAAAATAACAGACGATATCATTGAGATTCTTAAATGAGTAATGGATACAAACTTCATCAGTTTTTCTTGTATTTTAACAATCGCAAATAGGAAAAAGAATAAGTGTCCTATATTTACAATGATACATTAGAAATCTATGTCATCACTGTAGTTTGTCTATATATTTATATAGAAAAAAATATATTATGACAACTAACTATGAAAAATTAGAGGGTTAACTTCATTCAACCGATTCTAATAATTTCTTTCTTTTTTCTAACTAATAATTACTGACTTGATGGGAAAAAAAACCTTTTTTTTTATAGGATTGGTTCATCTTTTTTATTTTATAGTCTAAAAAATACAAAAGAAAAAATCAACATATATATTCCAGATTGACTCAATCTCAATGATGATGATGATGATGACAGAATCCATATTGGCCTTGTTTAAGTTATCTTGTCTTAGAAAGTGAAGAAAAGCCTGATTAACAAGTAATCACACGTCGTCATCATCGTTGTTTGTTTACAAGAAGAAAAAAGACTCACGTACCCACATACATACATACATACATATATTAAAAGACTTAAGACCCATCATCATTTTTTCTTAAGATAAAAGAAAAGCAGACTAATTACCTTCGTGATAATAGTATAACTGTAACATAGATTTGTATAATGACAGACTTTCTTATATACTAAGATTTCCTTTCGGCAATCGTGCAATGTGTGTGTGTGTGTATGTGTGTTGTGAGTAAAGAAGCGAAACAGGCAAACGCATGCAAGCACTTGATCTCTTATCTTTATGCATCTATACCGACGCCAATGGGTTTCGCCGTATGCAATAGATAGAATAGAGAAAGAGAAGCTCGATGTTGTTTACAGATCGACGCACTAATTGGCACGCACACATATACAGCTTTCTCACTAGAGAGATAGTTAAATAGATGGATAGCCGATCGGATGTGATGCGACGAAGCCAGTGTTGCACAAACACATACTTTCCTCTTTTATCGCCTAAAGGCGGGCATGCATCTGTATGGGAGGGACTTTTTACTGGAATTTGATCGTCATCATACATAGACTTATATATATCTAGACAAAAAGAAAAAGAAAAGAGACAATCAAATTTGATGAAATAAAGAAAAGATCTATAGTTAATGAATATAAACTTTCAATGATTGTTAAATGTCAATATTCGAACACTTGTTAGAAATGGATGAAGGATATAGAGGAGAAAAAAGGAACAAACACTAGATTATAGCTTCGTCAACAGTATATTATATTATTCTTAGACATTTTCTACGTAGATATAGAAGAAATACCAAATAGAGTATGTACCTATGGTCAAAATAGTATTACAGATGGCTTCAAAAAGAAAAAGAAGATAAAGAGAATGTACTTAGGTCTTTTTTCGATTAGAAGATGTCATATCGTATATTTCAGCGATAATTAACTATATTTCTTACATGTCTATACAATCTATTGAGTATTAATCAAGAAAATAAAATTGAAGATATTGTATCATATATAAAAGATTAATTGTATGTATATATATATATATATAAGTTTCTAAAATGACTAAAATGTAATGTCAATTTTTAACGCCAATTTCTTTTTTTTTTAACCATAATTAACATTAAATTGCTTTAAAACATTTCCGTTCTACTTTTTTTTTTTATGAAATTTTCTCTAGAACTATGTCAATCATGAAAAAAAACATTTATAGAAAGGATGCAATTATATTTCTTTTAATGATAAAGCTGATTAACTATTTGAAAAGACTAACTACTACCTAATTGTTTAATAATATATCAATATATATTATTGATATAAAAAAAAGAAAAGAAAAAGAAACGATTTCATTCAATCATTAAAAACGGATCTGTTTTCTATTAATAAAAGAAAAATAAAGTAATATTAAGAGATAATTTTTTGACCTTAAGATCAATTCATAATTGAATATGACATTGTCTTATTTATTTGTATATGATATAATAACTTAGATATAAAGGTCAAAAAAAAAAGGAAATTTTTCCTATTACGATATGTTGAAATATTTATGATGAACATTATGTTTTATTTAATGACAAAGATAAAACTTACTAAATATTGATTTATTACCTTCTTTTTTTTTTGATTAATGAATGATATATAAGACTCTATTGAATGTTAATGACTATTGAAAATCATTCATTATTATCAAAATGTGAAATCATCAATAGAAAAAAAAATCTATATATTTATATCGAGAAACAAGAAAAGGTTTTATCTATAGCTTTACTAAAAATAACATTAATCGGCTTTTTACATTTCTTAGTCAACTTCTTTTCTGTAACAATAAAATAATTTGAAATAGGCTTTTATTTTTTATCGAATAAAAATTACTAACTAACCTTTAAATGGAATCTACATTCTTTTTTTTTTATAATATAGATTAAGTAAATTAGTAGATTGTTAATTTTATTTAATTGAAAAAATTTATTTTGTTTTTAATATTAATGGTTAGAAAAAGTTTAGTTACTATTCGATAAATTATATAATAGTAGGTGATATTTTTTCTTTCCTTTTTTTTTCTCTTATCAATAAAGAGAAATATATGAAATTACGAAATTTCTTTCGCAATCAATGAAATTAAACGAATGTTCCTTTTAAAAAATTTATCGGTGCCGGGATTTGATAATCTTATTCAATTATATCGTAATATTGAATTGATTTACTTGAAATATATTCAAAAAATGAGTGATATATTATTTTCAAACAATACATAACCCAGGTCAAAGCATTTAGAGTGCTTTATCCTAACCGCTGGACTACACCGATTTGATAAATTTCTCATGATAATCTCTTCAACGTATGAATTTCATCAAAAATCATCTTATACAATATATTATCCAATCATGAGAAGCATATGCAAGTTATCTAGCACTGCCATATCTTTAATACATTGATTATTCAAATGATTACAATTGTGTATAATATTGAATCAACAAAAGTAAAAAGTGGTCTTGATATAGTTTAATTATTAGTTATCAATACATATAATTGAACTAAGAATGAATAATACTGTGAAAGTTTAGGATCAATGAATTGAATCAACGTTGTAAAGTATACAATTAATAATATTCTATATAGTTTTTATAAAATATTAATTGATTAATTAAATGTACTTTACAATCATATATTACAGAGCCAATGGTAGATAATTGTTCAAAAAGAACAAAAATTAATGTTTTGAATAACAACTATTTGAATACACCTTCATGTACTAATTAAACATTCTAGTTCATATCAATTCAATTGTTTACAATATGTCATTCTAGTTTATTTCTGTTTCATGATTTCTGTAGAGTCAATAATCTCTATTGACATTACTTGTTTATATTGCTTTCAATTTTTCTATAGTAAAGTTTCCATGTTGAACTTTCATTAATTCAAAAAAACTGATTAACAATCCTCATGTTATTTTTTCTTAATAATTATTTGCTCAATTTTCTTTCTCTTAACGATATTTTTTTGAGTTGTTATCAATGAAAATAGTCTGGTATTTTTGATTAAAGTTATTTTTATTTTATTACGTAATTATTAAAAAAAAGACTTTTACAAATTATATTTTCTCAATAAAAAAAAGTTTCACATTTTAGCTAGAAAATAAAAAAGTTTTTCACTGTCTATGAATCAGTTGTTGCAGTTTCACTGTAAGCAGGATTTTCAAATGAATTAAGTAATTGTGTACTTGCATCAAGTTTTCTAGAAATATATTAAAATTATAAATAATCATAATTTAAATAAAATATTCTAATCAAACCTATTTCCACGTATTTTTGGTAGAACAAAGATATATGCGAGTATTATTAAAACTACAAGAGCAAGCGCACCAAATACTCCACCCAAAATAGCACCCACTTAATATATAAAAATAAATTAATATTATTTATATAAAGAATATTTGACTTACAATTACTCTTCTTCGATGATTCTTTCTTTTCACAATGTAGACCAGTAAAGCCAGGTTTACATCTTTAGAAAATATTATTTAATGAAAGAAAATATGCATTCATTTAGAAAAATAAACTTACTCGCATGTTGGTTGACCATTTGCTGTTTGTGGTTCTTTACAAATACCATTATTTTGACATTCAAATTGAGCACATACTAATAATAATAATAATAAGATTACTTCTTTTTTGCTTTTAAAAAAATCTTACATCTGGATGTTGAAGTTGTTGTTGGAGGACCTATATATGGTGTTGTTGTTGTTGTTGGACCTATATAGGGTGTTGTGGTTGTTGTTGGAGGACCTATGTATGGTGTCGTTGTTGTTGGAGGACCAATATAGGGTGTTGTAGTTGTTGTTGGAGGACCTATGTATGGTGTTGTTGTTGTTGGAGGACCGATATAGGGTGTTGTAGTTGTTGTTGGAGGAATTGTTAATGGTGTTGTAGTAGGTCTTGTTCCATTAAATTTAACACATTGCGGTGTATATGTAATATCATCTAATGCCATAATTGCATCATGATCAGCACCAGTTCGTACACCAATGATAATCTATTTAAATAAGAAAAATAATTAAATAAAAGAAAAAAAGAAATTTTTATTACTTCAGTTGATTGATTTAGAATAGCAGGAGTTAATGAAACTTCAATACGTTGCCATGAACATTGTGCTGTATCTGTTAAACATGATTGATAACTAGAAAATGGTAAACTTATAATATCATCTCCAATAGCATAACGATAACCAGTAAATAATTCTCCATTATTAGTACTCTTGAAATAAATCCAAAAACGCATTTTACATCCTTCATCTGTAGTTAATCCAAGATAATGTGATATAGATGCTATTGTACCTTTTGGTATTGTTGCGTTATTACGTAGTTGTAAATAATGACCCTAAAATAAAGAATATAAATTTAGATATACATTTATCCATTTAATAAAAAATATTTATTTTTTAAACATACAGCATGACTTCGTGTTGTATGATCATATGGTGGTCGTCGAGAAAATGGTAGTGCATTACTACGATATCTTTCCCATGTTATTTCACTACCAGCTGATGGTTCCCATGAACAAGAATCTGTTTCAAAATCACATCTAAATAAAATAAATATGAAATATGAAATATTCTCTTTTGAGTTTGTACCTTTGATGTGCATAACATATATAATCATCTTCATCACTACCATCACAACAATCTAATTCATAATCACATATATTTGCTTGTGGTATACAATGTTTGCTTTGACACATAAATTGATTTGGATCATTAATAGCTTGTGCACATGTCGATGGTGGAGGTTCTTCATAACATTTTTCAAAGCGGAAATCATCTAATGCTATATCACCTGTAAATGATGATCCACGTATACCTTCAGCAATAATATTAAATTCTGATGCACATGTTGGTAAATAAGCTGTTCCTTGTAACCATTGATCACCTTGATCTCCTTCTAATGACCATATTAAACTATCAACACCACCAGCACGCGTATAAATATTTAATGTATTAATTGTACTACCGAACATATGATACCTTAAAAGATAATAAGAATAATTATATTTCAAAAATACATTATTTTTATTTACCAGAATGTAAACATGCATGTTTTTGATGATTTACGATAGAGTGGACTAATAAGACGGGCACGATCACCATAATTACCTGAACTTGTTTCCAAATAAATATATGTTCCATTAATAGTATGTGTTGTATGATCTGTAAGAAAGAAATATAAAGAAATTTTATTTTGAAATTGTCTTTTTTTTTATTAAATAAATTTACCAGAAACTGGTCCGGTGCCACTTGATGATGTTGAACCACTATTAAAACTCCAACGAAGTTTTTGTTTTTTATCATGTGTCCATAAACATAATGTTTGTTGTTCAAAAGTACATGCTCGTGGACATGCTGATTCATCTGATAGATCTGTACATTCATCGTTAAAATTACAAAATTGATCTTTTGGTATACATTGACGAGTATTTGATGCACAATGATAATGTGTATAATTACAGTATGGACTTGCTGGTGTAGTAGGAACCCAAGTTGGTAATGTAACAGTTGTTTGTAATTTACAACCTGGTGTAAAACTTGTATCATCAATACCAATATCACCTATAAATAATATTAAACAACTTAGAAACAAAAACAAAAAAAGGCAATTGGTAATAAAAATACCTTCATAACTTCTACCGCGTACACCTTCGATAAGTACTTGAAATGATTGTTGAACATTAAGTACAATTTTAGCACGAAGCCATTCATCACCCTTTTCACCAGTTTGATGCCAAACTAATGTCATTGGTCCACCAACATAATCACGTGTGTAGACATTTATTGCTGCAACATCATAGCCATACATATGATACCAAAATCTGAATTGACATTCTCCTGATGTTGTCGCGGCAAATGTTGGACTAACAATACGTGCTGTATCATTTGGTTCACGAGGTGAACTTGCATCAAGAAATAGTAGATGTCCTTTTGATGTTCCTATACTCATATAAATAAAAGTAATAATAAAAATTTACTTTGAGTATTTTTTTTTACCTAATGTATGATCACGATCAGGACCATATGTTTGCCAGTAATCATCATACCACCAATTAGAATTACTAGCTTCTTCACCACGAACACGTTTCCATTTAAAATCTGCATCTTCATCATGTGTCCATGAACAGATCGGTTGTGCACTATCTTCAAAATCGCACATTTCAACATAATTTTCACAATTATATTCATCAGTATTATCACCACAATCATCATTAAAATCACATAACTAATATGAAAGAAAAAAAAGAAAAATGATACTTTATATTTGAAATAAAATTTTTTTTTTATTTAATTACATTATCTTGATGAATACAATTTCCATTTGAACAATTAAATGGATCAGTAAAACCTTCACAATGACCAACTGTTTGTATGCCACAATCTTGAAATTTAAAATCATCAATTGATATATCCGATGTTGTTATTGATCCAGTATGTGTTGAAACAAATACAAGACGAAAACCGCTACGTCTTCGTCCAATACTAACAGTTATCGGTGTCCATATTCGACCAATTGTTGTTCGTGGATCAGTCCAAAGTTTGGATGAAAATTTCGAATCATCTTCAAGATAAAGTACTAATGTACCATCTTTATCACGGTTACGATATAAACCAAATGTCACTCGACATGAAGCAGCTGCTGATGCAATACGTTCAGAAATTAATCGACTGTTACCAGCAAATGTTCCTGCACCTCCAGCAACAGTCATAACAAAGCCGCTTGTAGTATCTAAAATATAATAAAATAAAAATTTTATTTTCAATTAAATAAATCATACTTGTTGTCAGATCACCAGGCATAAATAGAATAGATGATGCATTACGTCTAGCCCACATATAATATCCTTCACTTTGATCTTCCCAACCACAAGTTGAACTTTCAAAATCACATGTTCCACAATCTTTTTCATCTTCATTTTGTGAACAGTCTGGTATAAAATTACAACGCTAGAAATATAAAAAAAATTCTTTTTTTTTTCTTTTTTTAATAATATAAAATTTTTTACTTTTTCTTTTCCAATACATTTACCATCATTACACATAAATGAACATGTTGCAGGAGTTACTGTTGTTCCATTAGGTTTAATTGTTGTTCCATATGGTAAAAAGGCAGTTGAATGATTACATTGTGGTGAAAATGATATATCATCTAAAGCAATAATACCACCACCATCTAAACTTTTAGCTTCAATTAATAATTCTGATAAAGTTCCTGTTGGTAATGATAATTCTTGTCGTTCCCAATGATCACCAAGTGTTTTTGATGTTGACCAAAGATTGGTTGTTTGTCCTGCTGATTGAGATCGAGTCATAAATGTTAATTGACCAGGATTTGTTGCACTGTTCATATAATAATGAAATCGTACTTTACAACCATTTGTTCCATTAAATGTAGATGATTTTAATTGAGCTACACGATTTGGTGGTTGATTTTGTGTATTAACATAAAGATAAGAACCTGATATACTATTTAATGTATGATCTCTTTGAGGTGCATAATCATCAATTAAATCAAAAGCACGTGTACGTTCAAATCGAAGATCCATATTATATAAATTAGAAAATCTACATAAATCTGTTTCGAAATTACAACTAAAATAAAAAAGAATAATATAATAAAAAAAAACTAAATATTGATATAAATTTTTTTACCCTGGTGGAACAGTAGGTCGAAAACAAGTTGAATTCTTTTCATCACTTCCATCACCACAATCATCTGTATGATCACATACACGACTTTGATCAATACAACCACCACGTTGACATTGAAATTGATTACTATTACATGGTTCTGTTTCATTATTAATTATTGGTAAATTACAACCAACCCATTGAATATCATCAATTGTTATATCAGCTAATGTTGTTGCTGTTTTTCTTGCATCAAAACGAATACGGAATGGACGATATAAACGACCAATTCTAGCAATAGCTTTATGCCAACGATTACTTTGACTACCTTCAAGTGACCATATACGACTTCTTTCTAAACCTTCAATAAGTAAAACTTCAAGACGACCAACATTTACTCCTGTCATATGATAATAAAATGTTAATTCACATGTTGATGATGATTGTTGAAGTAATGGTGAAAGTAAATGTGCTTGATCATCAATTGTACCATTATTTGTTAATACAATCATATAATAACCACTACCTGATAATGTTGTATGATCAATTGGTGGACCAGAATTTGTACCTGGTACCGAAGAACCTGCTCGTTGTCGTTGCCATCTATATGCACCTGCAGATGGATCAGTATAATTACATTGATTCGATTCAAATGTACAATCATAACCACATAAACGTTCATCATCACCATTAAGACAATCTTTATTAAAATCACACATTTGACTTGTTGGTATACATTGTTGTGCACCAAGTGTTGTATCACATCGAATTGAACAATTTGATGGTAATGCTGGACATGGTCCATTAATAAGTTCAAAATCATCAAGCATTAAACGACCTATACCATTTACACTAATAGCTTCAAATAATAAACGATAAACATTTGATGTTTGATTTAACATTCGATCAAGTACAATTTGATTTATTTTCCATTCATTTGTAAAATCTTCACTTTCATGTTTAACTAATACATAACGTGCAGTTGTATTAGCAAATGTCTGTCGATTTATTGTTAAATAACCTTGACCATCACCATAACGTCTATAATAATATTGAAAACAATATTGTGCTGTATTATCTAAATCAGGTGATACAAGTAATGCACGATTTGATGGTAAAGTTGTTGTTGTCATATCAAATGCAAGATATGTTCCATAAATAGTTCCAATTGTATTATCACCTGGTTCACCACGCATTCGTATCCAATCCATTTCACGATTTTTTTCAGAATTTCTATATGTACACATACCTTGTTCGAAATCACAGTTTCCAACGCGTGGACAAGGACGTTCTTTAACAAAAACATCATCAATAGCAATATCCTATTAAAAAAAAAAGAAAGAAAAAGGATTTTTTATATTTTTTTATTTTTAAATAAAAAATTTTTAAAACTTACTCCTTCGAAACCTTTTCCAACAACACCTTCAAATATAATTTGAAAAGATTTTGATGGTACAAGATTTACTTCCATAACATGCCATTCATCAAAACGATCTCCTTTTGAACTAAAAATTTTTATTGGATTTAATGCACCACCAACATCACGTTTATAAATATTTAATGTATCAACATCAGCTCCTAATTGATGATAATAAAATTGTAAACAATTATATTCTTTTGATGCTGGAAATGTTGGACTAATTAAACGAGCAACATCACCTGGTTTACGTGGAGAACTTGTTTCAATATACATATAGTAACCTAATATAAATAATATATTTTATTATTAAAAAGCAATTTTAAATTATATATTTTTTTTGTTTGTTTTTAGTTTTATACCTTCACTTGTAAATGTTGTATGATCATATGGTGGACCAGTATACCAACTAGATGTTGTACCTCTATTACGAGTCCAATTAAAATTACCTGATGAATCATGAACATAACCACAGATACTTGTTGATTCAAAATCACAAAATCGTTGTAATGGACATAAACCTATTCAGAGAAAAGTAATTTTATTGTTTCTAAATTAAATAATATACCTTCATTTGTTGTTATATCATCAATAGCAATATTATCTGAATTATCACCTACATTACCAACAGTACCTTCAAGAATAAATTCATAATTGCCTGCTGTTTCTCGATAAACCATTGCTTCACGCCAATCAATATCAAGGTTTGGACGTAAACTATAAATTATTGTTCTATTTTCATCATTTGAAGCTCGTTGTAATAAATTTAATTTTCCTTGTTTTGAACCATATGCACGATACCAAAATCGGAAACATATACCACGAGTCGGTATTGTTATTATTGTACCAAGTAAACGTGCGGTTTGATTACTCTTTAAATCTGATGTATCAATATACCAACCATCTGCTGTTTGTAATGTATGATCTATATAAAAATAAATAAATATTTGAAAATATATTCATATATATTATGTTTAAATTTTACCATAATGAGGACCAGTATGAAAACCATTTGGTTGACCTTGATGTCGTGACCATTGTCCTGATGCTGTTGGATCATGTGTCCATCTACACATATCTTTTTCAAAATCACATGCTAATACTGTAAATCGACCAGGTGAAATTGTTGTTGTAGTTGTTGTTGTTGTCGTTGGAATAGTACAATGTGAATTTGCCAGAATAATAACATCATCAATAGCAATATCTCCTTGAAAACTTCCACCATAAGTACCTTTTTAAAAGACAAAAAACAAAGATTTGTATATATATATGTATATTTTTATTTATTTATTAATTACCTTCGATAATGAAATAAAATTCAGCACCTATATTGACATTAATTGTTCCCATTCGCCATTGATCACCATGATTACCACTCAAACTATCAATTAAAATAATTTAAATAGAATCTTAATAATAAAAACAAAATTTTATCTTACCTCCATTCTAATTGTGGAGATGATGTTCCAACACGTGAATATATATTTAATGAACCAATATCTGATCCATAAAGATGATACCAAAATACCAAACAATGTTGACCAGATGAAAAATGTTCCGAAATTAACCATGCTTTTTGACCTTTAGTAAATACATTACTTGCTTCAATATATAAATACATTCCTTCCGGTGTTCCAAATGTATGATCAACACTTGGTCCTGTTCCACCACTTGGTGTTGCGCCAGAATTAAGTAACCAATCAAAATCATCAACAACACCATTTTCTCCATTAATCCAATTACAAAGACCTTCTTCAAATGTACAAACTTCTGAACCAGGACATTCACCTTCAACATTTGATATATCATCAATAGCCAAATCTAATAAATAATATATTAATTTAAAATAAAAAAAAATACTTTTTAAATAAGAAAGAAAAATTACCTCCAGTAGGTTTTGCACCAACAGCACCAACAATACGAATTCTATATGTACTCATACCAAGTAATGGTGGAATAGTCACACGTGTTTGCCGCCAAATATTATCTAGAAAAATAAAACATGAATTTATATACTTTATGTAAAAATAAAATAATTAGATATTTTACCTTGATTAGTTGATTTAGACCATATTAGTTTTGGTCGACCAATTTCAGGTTGTTGTTGAATTTGTAATGTAGCATGATCAACTCCATATAGATGATACCATAAACGTAAACATCTTGGTTGACTACCTGAATAAGTTGGTGATATAAGATGAGCTTCATCACCTTGTGTACGTCCAGTTGTATCAATATAAAGAAAATGTCCCAAAGCTGATGAAAGTGTATGATCTAAATTTTTTATTAAATATAATAAAATAAAATAATTATTTAAAATTAAAAATATTTAATACGAACCAACAGTTGGTGTACCACTTGGTGTTGAACCATTTCGACCACGTGACCAATTAAAATCACCATCAGCACCATTTTCCCAACCACCACATAATCCATGTTCAAAATTACATTCTACTACTGGTGGACAATAACCATAATTAAGTTCAATATCATCAAGTGCTATATCACCTTCCCATCGACTTCCAACTAAATAGAATAAAAAAAAGAAAATATTTAATTTCTTTATTTATAATTAATAATAAGTAATGATACGTACCAACACCCTCAAATACAATTTTATATGAAAGTGTACTTTGAAAATCTACTTCTCCTCGTCTCCATAAATTTCCTTGTTGTCCAATTCGTGAAAATATTGTTAAATTTGAGGTCGATGTTTGTAACATTACATTTAATGTACCAATATAAAGTCCGAACCTAATTTTAAAAAAAATTTATGATTAAATTGAGTAATTAACATATAAACTTACATATGATAATAGAAAATGAGACAACTTGCTGTTGTTGATGGTATTAATGGACTTGCAAGCCATGCTCGATCACCAGGTTTTTGTGGTGCACTAGCTTCAATATAGACATAATAACCTGAACCTGTTGTATGATCACCTGGTGGACCAGTATCAATTGAATCTGTTTTCGATGATATTCGTGTCCATTCAAAATCAGCTAAACCTTTAGTTTCCCATGAACATAAATCAATTTCAAAATCACAATCAAGTATATGTCGTGATCGATTTGCACTACATTGTGAAAATGATATATCATCAATAGCAACATCATCTGTCCAAACATCTGTAATGGCTAAATTTGGTTCAAGTTCAAAAAATATATTCCAGTCAGCTGGATTAGCTCCAACATTGACTGTAGCTCGATTCCAACGATTAGCTGGTGCACTATTTCTTGACCAGAGTGTATTAAAATTTGTTGATGAATATAATTCAAGTGTACCCGTATTATTACCAACAAGCCAATAATAAAATGTGATTTGACATTCAGCACTTGATGCAGGTAATGGTGGACTACGTAATCCAGCAAGATCAAAAAATGAACCCATATCACCAGCAACATGTATATACCTATATAAAAATAGAAATATATAAATAGAGTTTTTCTATGTAAGTTAGTTAATTTATACCATCCTGCTGCACTATTAAGTGTATGATCGAATGGTGGTGCTCCTGATGAAATAGCTACAGCATCACTTGCTTTTATTCGAGACCATGAATAAGTACTTATTGACATATCTTCCCAACCGCAGTCATCTATTACAACAAAAAAAAAAATAAACGAATAAATAAATAATTTATAAATTATTATATAAACGAACCTTTTTCGAAATTACATGGACCGCAACGATCCTAAAGAAATCAAATTAAGTTAATATAAATATGAAAAATATTTCTTTTAATTGTCATACTTCATCTGATGCATCAGGACAATCAGGAGTAAAATCACAGATCTAAAATCACATAAATTTGCCATATAGAGAAAAAAATTTAATAAAAATATTTACTCTATCTTTATCAATACATATATTGGTGCCAGCACAATGAACTTGTTCTGGTATAGGACATGGTTCTGGTGGTGTCATTGTTGTTGTAATTACTGTTGCAGGTAATTCTGATGATGGATAAATATCACATTCAGGTGAAAATACTGTATCATCAAGACCAATATCACTCAAATAACTTTCTCCAACAACACCTTCAATTAATACTTGAAATGGTGTCGTAAAATCTAATTTTAATTCATGACGAATCCATACATTTCCTCGTTCACCTAATAGCATAACAGTATAACTAATTTATAAAAGAAAAAAAAAATATATATATTCAATTTACCTGATACACCATAGAGTTTTTGAAGTGGACCATTTGAATAAAATCGTACATAAACATTTAATTCACCCATATCTTCACCAAGCATATGATAATAGAATACCATACGACATTGTGTTGTTGTTGGTTGATATGTTCGACTAATTAAACGTGCTTTATGTCCTGGTACTTGTGGATATGATGCTTCAATAAAAGCATATTGACCTGTTGAATAACCAGTTGTATGATCACGATCCGGCTAAAAAAAGCAAATTTTTTTTCTATTTTATTAAAATAGAAATAGAATAAAATGAAAACATACGCCTGTTTCAAAAGATGGTGATGCTCCTTTAAGTAATTCCCATTTAAATTCTGTTGTATTATCATGCGTCCAATCGCAGAATGAAATATCAAATGTACATGTTTGATAGGATGCACATAAGCGACTTGTTTCATCTGAATGATCACCACAATCATCAGTTACATCACAAATACGAGTTTTTGGTATACATGAACCACGTGAACATTGAAATCGATCTGCTGCTTGACATTGAGTTGGAGTAACAATAGGTGGTAAATGACATTGAAGTATTTTTGTATCATCAACAGCAACCCATCCCCATGTTGTAGAACGTTTTGATTCAAATGCTATTTGAAATGGTACATCAACACGTCCAATTTCAATATTTACTTTTGTCCAATTTGTCATTGATTTAAAATGAAATCTTTCTAATACTGCTCGTTCAATTTGATTACCAGTTAATAATATTACTCTTAATTGATCTGTCAGTGTGCCAGTTAAATAAGTCCAAAATTCAATACGACATGTTGAACTTGCTTCACGAAGAACGGGTGTTATAAATCGTGCTGGTGCATCGGGAGTACTTCCAGTGCCATCTGTTAAATAAACATAATTACCATTGGGACTATATGTTGTATGATCAAATGGTGGTCCTTGACCTGGCGATGATAATGTTTCATTTGAACCAAGTTTCCACATAAGTGAACCTTTACTAACATCGCTCCAACCACATAAAGGATTTGGTGAACCATCAAATGTACAATTACCACATAAACGTTCATCATCACCACCCTTACAATCGACAATAAAGTCACATACCTTAGATAGAAAAAAAAACATAATTTTAAGTAAAATTTATTCTACTTATTTTATATAAATAAAACTTACTTTAGCTTTTGGAATAAGTGTTCCATCAAGACATTTATACGTATTTTGAGGTAATATTGTTGATGTACATGTTCCTGTTCGTGTACTTAAATCATCAATAGCCAAATCTATAATAATAAATTTAAATAAATAAATCTCTTCTTTTTTTTTTTTTCTTTACACATACCGCCAATCTTTGAACCAACAACAGCTTCATAAACAATTGTAAATTTATTTGTTCCATTAACTGTCATATTTGGTCGAACAGTTATTTCTTGTAATACCCAAAATGATCCATGTATTTGATCTGTTGACCAAATTAAATTATACGTATCTGAACGTGGATCACGTATATAAACATTTAATACAGCACCAACTGTGTTATTCATATAATACCAAAATGATATACATCGTATTTCAACTGGTATAAGATCAGATTCAATTCGAGCTTTTTTACCTTGAACTGTTTGTCGACGATCCATCCATAAATAAAATCCTAACGAAAAAAAATTTTCGCATTAATATTAACAATAATAAAAATTTTTTCTTTTATATCAAACCTGTTCGACCATTTGTTGTATGATCAAATTGTGGTGCATTATATGATTCAACATTATAAGATGTTCGTTTCCAGTCAAAATCAGCTTTAAGATTTTGAAAACCACATAAATCTCTTTCAAAATCACATGAGCCTAATCCTTCACATACACCTGATCGTATTCCAACATCATCAATAGCTACTGAATCTAATGTTGTATCTGTATTATTTAAAATACCTTCAAATACAACTTGATATGGTGAACTACTTCGTACTGTTGCTTGAGCTAATTTCCATTGAGTACCTTGAGTACCATGAACAGTATAAAGAATAGCTGGATTTAATGAACCAAATGCGTAAGTTCGAACACGTAGTGTTGCTTTATTTTCTAATATCATATACCATCGTATACATGAACCACTTGTATCAGAATAACTTGGTGTTATAAGACGACCGCTATGTATTGTTGATGGACTATTTGCTTTTAATAACATAAAATGTCCATGTGTTGAACTATAAGTTACATCAACAGGTGGTAATGATGGATCAGTTCCAGCTTGAAAACGTTCCCAATTAATTGTATTTGTTGGATCATTAACATAGCCACATGAATCAGCACTTTCAAAATCACAAACACCTAAAAGAAATAAAAATAATATTTAAAAAAAAATATTTTAAAAAATGTATAATTATACTTGATGCTGGACAAGGTCCTTGATTAACAGCAAGATCATCAACACTGATATCACCGAGATAAGATTTACCAACAATACCTTCTAAAACTAATTGATATGGTTGACCCATATTTTGTTCAACATTTCCACGTAATGATATACGACCCAATAACCATTGATTACCCTTAAAAAAAAGAGATATAATATTAATATATGGTAATGATTTTTATATCAATTCATTTACTTGATTGCCTTCTTTTTGCCATAAAGCTTTACCAAGATTTCCATCTAACGAAATAAGAAAAAAAAAGAATTAATAAATAATTTTTTTTAATTATTTAAAATTACTAATTCGTGCATAAACATTTAATCGATAAATATCTGATCCAAACATATGATAATAAAATCGAAAACATTGTTCTTCATTTGTAACCGATAAATCTGGACTAATTAAACGAGCTGTATCATTAAATTTTGCTGGTTGACTTGCTTCAATATATATAAAATGTCCATTTCTTGATCCTGTTGTATGATCACCATCAGGTCCTGTACTAATACTCAATGTTGTACCTTTTTTAACAATCCATGTAAAATTCGTTGTAGTATCATGTACCCAATTACATGTACAGTTACATTCGAAATCACAATCATATAGTACCAATGCTAATTTAAATAAAAAATTAACAAAAAAAATAAATAAAGTTTTTTTTGTAATATTTTTATTTACAAGAAGTAGTGGGTACGGATGGTCCACTTGTTGTTGTTGATACTTCTGTTGCTTGACATGTTATATTAGGTGACCAACTAATATCATCCACAGCAATATCACCTAAAAAATAATAAATTTAAGAAAAATGATTGATAGAAAAAACAAATTTTTTTCTTAATACCTTGAAAACCTTCTCCAATAACACCTTCAATAATAATGCGTACCCATTCTTTATCTTGTAAAGTTACTCCAATATCTGTATTTAATTTTTTCCATTGATTACCTTGTTCTCCTGTAATTCTATTAACTTCTGTCATTGCATTTGTTTTTGTACTTGTATAAATAACTAATGAACCAATATCTTCACCATACATATGATACCAAAGTGAAAAACAACCTTGTCCATTTATTAAATGTTCACTAATTATTCGAGCTTTATCATTTTGTTGTGCTGGATACGATGCTTCAATATAAATATAATGTCCTTGAGCTGAATTTGTTGTATGATCTAAAAAAAAAATTACATTAATTAAAATTTTAATTTATTATTTATTTTATTTTATATGAAGTTCTTACCAACAATTGGTCCTGTGCCATGCGAATCTGTTTCACCTGAGAGAAGTAACCAATCAAAATCATCATCTTTTAATTGTGTCCAACTACATATATCATGATTTTCAAAATCACAATTTATTGCTAGTGGACAATATCCAAGAGTAAGTATAACATCATCAATACCAATAACAACATCTTGAGAAGATTTTAATGCTTGAAATATTGCAGTAAATGGATCACGACCACCATTAATTGAAACTTGTCCATAACGCCAAGAATTTTCATATATATCATTTGACCAAAGATTATTTTCATCTTGTGAACCACGATTTTGTTTAGCTATATTTAATTTACCTGTTGTTCCATCTGGACCATATATAAAATACCAAAATTTCAAACATTCATCACCAGCATTTGCATATTCTCGACTTCGAAGCCTATTAAATAAAAAAGAAAGAATTAATTAATTTATATTAAATTAGAAAATAGAATATTTTATTTTTTACTTAGCATTATCTTGTTTTGCCATAGCAAAATGACCGAGTGATGTTGATGATGTATGATCATAATTAATAAAATATGATAAATTTGTTGCTTGTTGTCGTACCCAACTACCATCAGGAATAGCTTGAAAATCACATAATGTTAATTCAAAATCACATATTCGACTTGCTGGACATTCTGATTGACTAAGAAATATATCATCAATTGCAATATCACCAAGATAACTCTTTCCAACAACACCTTCAAATGCAACACGCCAACCATACATATTTGTTGCATTAAGATTATTTAATGTTTGTGTTGCACGACGCCATTGATTACCTTGTGAAGAAGATTTACTCCATACAAGTGTTGATGAAAATTCATTTAAAGCAATTGGAACTGTTTGAACAAAAACGTTTAATGTACCAATATCAGCACCATACATGTGATACCTAAATACATATATTTATATGAATAAGAAAAAAAAAGTTTTTTTTTCCAATAGTACCAGAATGTTAAACATCGAGGAGTAGATGATGGATGTTGTAATGCAGAAAGAAGTCGAGCACGATCATCTTTTAAGCTATAAAAAAAAGAAAAAAAAAAAATCGATTTTTATAATTAAAATATTTATTTTTTTAATTTTTACTTTGGATAAGCTGATATAATATAAGCATAATAACCTGATCCAGTTGTATGATCTATAGAAAAAATAATTTATTATAATAAGAGAAAAAAATTCGTTTTAACTTTTTTTTTCTTACCAAAACCTGGTCCTGTATTTGATGTTTGTGTTGCTGTATTTGTACGTTGCCATTCAAAATCAGCATTATCATCATGAAAGAAGTTACACCAACCGTGTTCGAATGTACAATCAATTGGTAAACTAATAATAACATAATATAAAATAATTATTTGTATTTACATAAGAAACAAAAAAAAATCTTTTACCCAAGTTCAGGTGGAGTTACTGGTTGACAATTATAAAACTCTGTATCATCCATACCTAAAGCAACTAATTCATCAGGTGTTCCATCGATTTCTAAATAAAATAAAAGCATATTATAAAATTCTTTTGTTATTTAAATAAAAATTTTTAAATATACCAATTACAAATCGTTCTGTTTGATGTCCAATATTAATAACAGCTTGTTGCCATTGTGGTCCAGTTGAATCAGTAAGACTGTCAATGAATGAGAATGATGTATAATTATCATGTTGTTTTCGAATATACACAGAAATTTTGCTATAAAATCCACTATCATCATTATCAGTATTCATATAGTACCAAAATTTTAATTGACATTCAAAACCAGATGGTCCAAGAGGTGGTGTACGAATTGATGCAAATCCATACCAATCGCTTTTTGGTACAGCAGCATAAAATCCATTACCTGTTGTATGATCACCGGATGGTCCTGAATCTAAAGATCCTGTTGCCAATATCCATGTGACGCTTCCATATGAATGATCTTTCCATCCACATAATGTTCCATTATTATTATCAAATGTACAAACACCACATTCAGCTTCATCACTACCTCCTGGTGTTGGACAATCAACAGTAAAATCACATACTTTTTCGTTATCAATACATTGGCCATTTTCAATACACATAAATTGATTATTATCTACACACGGATTTAGTGTTGTTGTACTTGGTATAGATGTTGTAACAGTAACTAATTCAACATTTCCTAAGATACAACCTGGTGTAAATGAAGTATCATCAATAGCTATATCTCCAGCATAACCATCACCAACAATAGCTTCAAGTACAACTTGAAATGGTTGACCAATAAGTAATCGGATATCAGCTCGAGTCCAATAATCACCAACTTCATAATCTTTTGACCAGATTTTATTCATTTGTCCACCATAAGTTGTTCGAGTATAAACATTAAGTGAACCAATATCCTATTTAAAAAAAATAAATTTTTCAATAATAAATATATATCATTTGAAATTATATAAATACTTACTTCTCCATACATATGCCAATAGAATCTAAATATGCATGAATTTCCTGTACTATTCAAGACAGGTGATGCAATGCGAGCTCGATCACCTTCAACAGCTGGATAAGATGCTTCAAGAAAAATAAAATAACCACTTGGTAAACCGAGTGTATGATCACGTTTAGGTCCTGTGTTATATGATGATGTTTCACCTTGTCCAAGTTCCCAATCAACATTATTATCATCATCTTGTGTCCAATCACACATTCCTGTTGGTTCTTCAAAACTACACATGATATAGCCATTACAATTAAGTTCATCAGAATTATCACCACAATCATCACTATAAAATAATAAATATTTGAAATTTTCTCTTTTTTTTCATAGAAAATAACTTACGTAAAATCACAAACACGATCTTTTGGTATACAAGCACCACGTTTACATCGAAATTGATCATCTGTACAATTAGGTCGCACAGGTGGAAATTGACAACCAATTAAACGTACATCATCGATAGCAACGGATCCTTCATCCCAACCTTTTTCTGCCAAAAATTGTATACGCCATGGTCGTGCAATACGTCCAATCGGTAAAAGAACACGTACCCATTGATCACCATGAGATTCATCATCTTCCCAGATATTAACTATATCATCACCTTCAATTAAATGTACACTAAGAGTATGATCAGCAATTGTATGATGCCAAAATTCTAATTCGCAGGATGCTGAACTTGGTTGTAGAATTTGTTGTAATTCAAATACAGCATCATCCCAAATAAATCCATCACTACTTCGAACATACATGTAATAACCTTGACTTGTATGTAATGTATCTAAATAATAATGGTTGATTATTAATTAAAAAATAACGAGCTGATGAAGAAAATGAAAACTTACGATCAACAATTGGTCCAAAGTGTTGTGTTGCAACAGTCTGACCTTGACCACGTAGCCAAGCAAAAGCACCAATACTAATATCTAACCATTGACATGTACCTTTTTCAAATGTACAATCGGCACAATCTTGTTCATCACGACCATTTGGACAATCAGCAATGAAATTACTATCGAACAAAAAAAAAAGAAACAATCAATGTAATTTTAACAATCATTTCTTACCAAACTAATGATTGAGGTACTGTATTTCCATCACCACAATCAAATGGAACAGATGATGATGGTGTTGTACCAATATCTGAACATGGTGATGCATGAATATGTAAATCATCTAATGCAATTGAACCAGGAGTTCCAGGTGGATTGAATTTTCCTTCGAAATATACCTAAAATAAAATATTTTTATGCGAAAAAATATATTTTTTGTCTTCTTTACATTAAAATCACTAGCAATAACAGCTATATCGATTTCTTCTTGATGCCAATATTCACCTTGATCATCATCTATTTCCCATAATGATGTAGAATTTGAACCAATTGGTCCTGTACGTGAATAAACTTTTAATGATGATGAACCAGTTAGAAAATAACTAAATGTTAAACATGCGCCACCTTGATATTGATAAGCTAAAAGAGTTTCAGAATAAAGATATGATGATTGATTAACCCGATTTGCTCGAAAATCAGATGCTGCCCAAAGAAAATGTCCATATGCATTATTAACTGTTGTATCAGTTATTGGATAATTTGTACCATTATATAATAAGGCTATTTGTTTTGATGATAAACGATACCAATCAAAATCATTTTTTCCAGCAGATGGTGTCCAAGCACATAAATCTTGTTCAAATGTACATGAACCATGTGGAGTACATGGTCCTGGTGAAATTGAAACATCATCGATTGAAATATCACCAAGATAACTTGGACCAACTACACCTTCGAAAATAACCTAAAAATATATTCAAATGATAGGTTTATAAATTTGCAAGTTTTTTGTTTTTATTTACTTGAAATTTGTTAGTTGTTCTTATTGTTGCACGAGCTGGTCGCCACAGATTACCTTGGTCACCACTAAGTGCCCATAAAGGTGCGTCTATAGTTTCTGTGCCAACTCGAAGATAAACATTAAGTGCACCAGTACTTGAACCCCACATATGATAGTAAAATAATAAGCATGAACCACCAGGTGAAACAGTATATTCAGGTGAAATAAGACGAGCTTTATCATTTAGTTTTTGTGGATAACTTGTTTCAATGTACATATAGTAACCAACACCAGTACCATATGTATGATCTAAATAAAATAAAATAGAAACAAAAATCAAATCAAATCTTATTTCTAAACATACCATTCGTAGCACCTGTTGATGATGATGTTGTAGAACCTCGATGTCTTGACCATGTAAAATCAGCTGTAGCATCATTTTTATAACCACATATTAATGGATCTTCAAAATCACAAACACGTGGTGATGGACAAGCACCTTTTAATAGTTTCAAATCATCAATAGCAACATAACCAGTTATACGAGGTACAACAAGAGCTATAAAAGAGAATTATTTTAATTGATAAATTTATTTCTAAAAAATTAATTTAACCTGAAATTGTTAAATGTGTTGCATCTTGAATAGTTCCTAGATTAACTGAACCATGTGTCCATTGATCTCGTGCTGTAGTTCCAGGTCGACTCCAAATAACAGTAACTGGTCCTCTTCCAACTTGTGTATAAACATTAAGTACTGTATCACTTGGAACAAATGTTTGATACCAGAAATCAACGCAAAGTGTAAAAGATCTTGGTAATGAACGAAAACCAAGTGTAGCCATGTAAGAAGCAGTACCAGTTGGTTCAATCGGTACATAAGCATATTTTCCACGATTATTTTGTTTTGTATGATCAATTAATGGTGCTTTACCATATACAGCTGTTTGACCAGATGCAATTATCCATGGAAATTGAGCTGTTTCGACTTGCCAGTCACAAAAGTCATCATCTTCAAAATTACATTCATAAACAGCTGATTGTGGTGTTACAGGTGCTGGAGTTGTGGCAGCAAAATAAGCACAATCACCGCCTTGACCTAAGCTAATATCATCAAGAGCTATATCTGATTCATAACCATCACCCTATAAATAAAGTAATAAATTATGAAGAATATTTAATTAATAAATAAGAGAGAAAAAGAATTTATTTATATACATACCACAACACCTTCAAAAATGAAATCATAATGATCAACTGTTAGTGGTATATCAACTTTAGCATTTATCCAGTGATCACCTTGATCACCCTAAATAGAAAATTATTAATTTCTTTAATTAACTATCTTTATTAAAAAGTATTTACGCTTGTATGCCATAATGGATTTGGTTTTTTATCTAAGATTCGATGATAAACTGTCAGATTACCAGTTGTATTACCTTTCATATGATACCAAAAATCTAGACAAGCACCTTTTGGTGATTCTACAACTTCACTAACAAGCCATGCTTTATCTCCAAGTTTTTGTGGATAAGATGATTCAATATAAGCATAATAACCAACACTTGTTCCTGTTGTATGATCGACAGACGGTCTAAAATATAAAATATTTAGATATTTTAAATAAATAAAAAAATAAATAAATATTATTTTTATTTACCCTGTATTATCTGAAGTTGTTGCACCTTGATGAAGTGTCCAATCGAAATTATCTTCTTCTCTTGTATTATAAAATCCACAAAAAGTTCCTTGTTCAAAATCACAACTTCCTTCATCTTCACATACACCATTTGTGATTAAAATATCATCAATAGCAATATCACCCTAAATTAAATTATAAAAAGAAAAATTTTTATTTTCTTTTTATTTTCTTTTATTTTACTTGAAAACTTGTACCAACAACTCCTTCGAATGCTATTCGATATGGATTATCATTACGTATAGTTACATGTCCATAACGCCATCGATTACCAAGATTACCACTATAAACAATAAAATTAATTATTTATATTTGAAATTTTATATTATTATTATTTTACCTTTTTGTCCATAATACTTGTTTTGTACCAGCTATAAGAATGTTTAATGTACCTATCGATGCTCCATACATATGATAATGAAATCTTAAACATATTGATGATGATTGAGAATATAATGGACTAAGAATTCGTGCTTTTTGTCCTGGACTTTGAGGAAAAGATGTTTCAATATAAAGATAATAACCACGATCAGTTCCAGTAGTATGATCTATTAAAATATAAAAATAAATAAATTTATTTAAAATTTTTCAATTTTGTTAACCTGTTGTTGGTCCAGTACCAATTGAATCTGTTGCTTTTTGTGTTCGTGTCCAAAAGAAATCACCTGTTGTATCATTAATCCATCCGCAATATGATGTTTCAAAATCACACCAAGGTGTTGGTGGACATTCTTCATCCATTAAAAATATTTCATCAACAGCAATCTAAAATTTATTTTATTTTTTTTTACATAAATAAAAGTAAATAAAAATATTCTTTAACATACATCTCCTTCCCATCCATTTCCAACAAAACCATCAATTTTCATAGCAAAATCATATGGTATATCACGTAAATTAATTTGTGCTAAACGCCAATCTTTTACTTGTGTTTCATTACGTTCCCAAATTAAAACTTGTTGTTTACCATTAGGTGTATTTTGAACAGTTGATATTTGTAATGAACCAAGATTTCCACCAAACCTATTAAATAATAAAAGATAGAATATATTGTCATTTTTGTTTTTTAAATTTACATATGAAAATAAAATTGAAAACACATTGCTCGTTTGGGTTTCGTTATTACTGGTGAAATAAGACCAGCACGATCACCTGGTACTCGTGGGTGACTTGCTTCGATATAAATATAATAAGGTGTATTTTGTGCACCTAAGAAATAAAATCAAAATCAAAAAATAAAGTTTTAATTTTAAAATTCTATATATTCTTTACCTGAAATTGGTCCAGTGTCAAATGATGGTGTACTTTCTGTATGTCTTGTCCAATTAAAATCTCCAGTTAGATCAAATTGCCATTGACAAAAATTATCTTCAAATCCACAAGCAATTGCTTGTTGAGATACTTGAATTGGATCAGCTTCAATTGGTTGTAATGTACATGCATCAGTTGGTAAAATTCCAATATCATCAAGAGCAATATCACCTTCAAAAGATTTTCCACGAATACCTTCAACAATAACTTGATATCGTCCTTTTGGTTGAATGGGTGCAAAACCATGTCTCCACTCTTTTCCTTGTGGTCCAGCTAATACCCAAACTAATGATTCTTCAGTAAAATTTGTTGATGGAAATGTACGCATATAAATATATAAACGACCAATATCAACTCCATACCTAATTGAATAAAAATAAATAAGTAATAAAAAAGATATTGAAATAATCTATTAAAAGTAAACTTACATATTATACCAAAATGAAAAACATCTTGGACGATTATCAAAATACATTTCTGATTCTAATCGAGCCTTCCATCCAGTTTGAGCTGGTAAAGATGTTTCAATATATATATAATAACCATTGCCTGTACCTAAAATAGAATTATTATTTTTATTTTAAAAAATAAATTTAATGTAAAAACATTTAACATACTATGATCTCCTGGTGGTCCAGTATCCATTGATGGTGTTGTTCCTTTATAAAGAAGCCAATCAAATTGATTATCAGCTGCATTTGACCATGAACATAATGTACCATCATCAAATGTACATTCACTTGAACGAAAACTACATTCACCTGGTCTATATATGTAATCATCAAGTGCAACAAAACCTATGCACAGAAAAAAAAGAATAAACACTAATATAAATTTTCATTATTAAATATTACCTTGTCGTGTCAAACCAGTTACGATTTCAAAAACAATTTGAAATTGATTAACTGTTGTAATTGTTGCTTCACCTTTACTCCATATTAATCCATGATCATAATTTCGTGTAAATATTATTCGTTTAGTACCCGTATTACTTTCTGTATAGACATTAAATTTATTATCAGTACCAACAAGTACATAATAAAATTCTACACAATATGATTGATTCATTGTTGATGCATACATTGGTGAATAAAGACGTCCATTTAAATTTTCACCTTGACCATCAAGATCAATATAGATATATGAGCCACGACTTGTACCAGTTGTATGATCATATGGTATTGGTGTTGTACGTAATAGATTATCACCACCAGAATATGTTTGCCATTGTAATGCTGATACAGTATTATTTTGTTTAAAACCACATTGAGAAAAATCAGTAAATGTACATGATTCACCAACAGCAGCACTTTCTTTACATGCACCAGGTGTAAACATAATATCATCAATAGATACACCACCGAGCGCATTTGCACCAGCAACAGCTTTTTAAGAGAAAAATATAAAATTAATAGATTTAGATGAATAATTTGTTTCTTTTTAAAATTACCTTCAAAAACAACATTAGCATTATCTTTTGTTGTGGTCATTCTTCCAAAACGCCATACATCACCTTGTGTACCTGATCTTGTCCAAAGTTGTATACCAAGATTATCACCAATAGCCACATAAAGATTGAGAGTACCACCATGTCCGAATATATGATAATAAAATGTCATACATTGGATACTATTTAGAATAGGACTTTTGAAACGAGCATAATCATTTGTTTGACGTCGACCTAAATCAGCTTGCATCAAATAACCGTTACCAGTACCCGTTGTATGATCGATTTCTAAATAATAATTAAAAACAAAAAAAGAAATGTAAATATCTCAATAAAGAAATTATAAATCAAAATATACGTGGTGCAGATAAAGTCGAAGCTTGTGCAAGTGCCCAATTGAATCGATTATTAGGCATATTTTCCCATCCATTACATATTCCATTTTCAAATGTACAATCGAATGGTCCCAATGGAATTAAGGTAGTTGGTTTTGTTGATGTTGTTATAGGTACAATAATTGATGGATCAGCATCTGATGGTGTTAAAACACATGGATTTTCAAAAATACGAAGATCATCAATAGCTATATCTCCTTGATATGATGTACCTAAATAAACGAAAAAAAAGTGTAATAAAAACAAAAGAAAATTTTTTTTTAAATATATTTTTTTAATTACCAATTACTCCTTCAATCTGTAATCGATAATATGAACTTGAACGAACAGTAACTTGACCATTTAACCATTCATTACCCTTATTTCCTTGTAGTTTCCTATTATAAAATAAAACAGAAATCGATATATTCGTAAAATAAATTTTTTTCAGAATTTATTTACCAAATCATTAATGGTTTTGGAGATTTAACGCCATTAATATAAATATTCAATGCACCAATTACTCCATACATATGATACCAAAATGAAAAACAAGAACCAATTGATGATGTTGGCGTAAGTATAGTTGATTCAAGTACAGCACGATCATTAACTTGTCGAGGTGATGATGCTTCAATATAAGCATAATAACCAAATGCATCATTATATGTATGATCAACTGATGGTCCAGTAAATGCTGAATCTGTTTGACCATGTCCAATTAGCCAATCAAAATCGTCTAATGGTGGACGAACATTTTGCCAAGTACAAAAATCTATTGATTCAAATGAACATGAACCTAATTTTGGACAACTTCCATGTCGTATAAAAACATCATCAATAGCTAAATCAGCACCATATCCAGTTCCATATTCACTTTCAAATGCAATAGCCCATGGTTCATCTGTTTTTAGTATTGTTATTTCAGCTACATTCCAAACATCACCAAAATTATAATTTATTTTCCATAATGGATATAACTCATCTGATAATGATAAACGTTTATAAACTGTTAATGAACCAATATCAGCACCATAACTATGATACCAAAATGAAAGACATTGTCCATCTGTATTGTTCATCCATGGAGATATTAATCGAGCTTTTTCACCTAGACGAGTAGTACTAGCACTTGGAGCATACATATAATAACCTATTTAAGAACAGAGAATAATAAAAAAAATAGTAAGCCTTAAAAAAATTCATTCTTACCACTACTAGTCATTGTACTATGATCAACACTTGGTCCAGTCAAAAGACTAGGTGTTGCTCCTAGAAAAAAAAGATTTTTTGTTATTAATTTTTTCTAAAAATAAAAAAGAAACAAATTATCATACCTTTATGTCTTATCCATCGATGTTTTTCTGTTGTATCATGTGTAAAGCCACATATACTTTCATCATCAAAATCACATTCCAATGGTAAATCACTTGGACAATTACCATCAACTAATTGAAGATCATCTAATGCAATATCACCTTGATAACTTTTACCAGCAACACCTTGAATAATAATCTAATTATAAATAAAAAATTTTTGATATGATTTAAAAATAAAAATAAATTATTAACATACATTATATACGTCTGTTATATCATTCAATTTAACTTTTCCTAAACGCCAAATATTTCCATGAGGTCCTGCATGAGACCAAACGGTTGTTTCATTATTTAATTCATCAAGAACTATTATATCTAAACGATTTATATCAGGTCCATGCATATGATACCAGAATTCAAAACATTTCGTTGTTGAACCATCAATTGGTGGTGATTGTAAACGTGCTGTATTGTTAGGTTCAACAGGATAAGATGTTTCAAGATAAATATACCATCCTTCGCCTGAAATAAACAATAAAGAAATAAATCATTGAAAACTTATGTTTATTGTTTTATATATATATTACTTGATTGTGTTGTTACATCAAATTGAGGACCAGTTTCAGCTGTTGTAGTACTACCTCTATTTCGAATCCATTTAAGATGAGCATCATCACGATGAGTCCATGAACAAAAATCGACTTCAAATGTACAATCATAAATACTTGGAACTATAAAAATGAAAATAAGATAAAAGTCTTTTGTTTTTTATCTTCAATCCATTTAAATAAACAAACTTTGAAATGCTGTTGTTGGTCGAGTTATTGTTTGTGGTGTTGTTAAAATATCTACAATTGCTGTTGTTGGATTTGTTCCACAATAACTATCACGAATATCGATATCATCAATAGCATAATAACCTATCATTGATGATGTAACACTGCCTTCAATAATGATCTATATTAAGAAGAAAAGATCAAGATTAAAATTTCTTCTTAAAAAAAAAGAATTTCATTATTTTACATTATAATCATCATCTGCATAAAAGCCAACGGAAGCAAATTGCCATTCTGTTCCTTTATCTGTAGTACCTAATGTCCATATCATGTATGTATTCTGAGATGTTGTGATATTGACATCAACACGACCTAATTGATTTCCTCGTATAATATACCAAAAAGTTAAACAACGACCAGCACGTGATGTTGGTGGAAATGTTTCACTTTGAATAACAGCAACTACTGATTGATGATTGGTGAATGTTGAACTTAAGAAGAGATATTGACCTTGAGTACTTCCTATTTGAAAAAATATTTTCAATAATATTTATTTTCTTTATTTATCAAAAAATTATTCTAACCGAAAGTGTGATCACTTTGAGGTCCATTATAAGGTGGTTGTGCGGAGCCAGAACCAATAACCCAACTAGCATTTCCAAAAAGAAATAAACTTATCCATGTACACATTCTAGAAAAAGATAATTGATCATAAAAAGAAATATAATTCTATTTAAAATATTTACCCATTTTCAAAATCACAATCACCTGGTTCAAGACAAGCTCGATCACGAATAAAAACATCATCAATAGCAATAATTGGTGAATTAGTACCAGATTTATAAACGGTACTGTCGAAAATAACTTGATATGGTGTTAAAGTAAGACCATGTGGTATACGTTGTTGTGAAATACGCCATTGACGATCCTTAAATTTCAAATTTTCATTTTATCTTTTTCGTAGAAAATAACTTACCCGAAGAGCACTTTTCGACCAAATCAAATAACCAGATGTATTTGTTGATTGTGTACTTGTTCGTACATATAAATTTAATTTTGATGCTGAACTAAGTGCTTCACTATCTGTATAATACCAAAATTCAACACATTGTTCACCATTAGGAACCATAACTGGTGAAATAAAACGTGCTCGTTGATTAGTAATTGTTGATGAAGGTTTTGAAATATCGACAAGCATATATGCACCATTACTTGTACCATCAGTATGATCAATTGATGGTTTAAAACCACTTGCTAATGGTTCATCACCAGTTGTACGTATCCAGTTGTATTGTGTTGCAGCATCATTTGCATAATTACATAAAGATGGATCTTCGAATGTACATAAACGATCATCATTGGGACATGAATTATAAACCACAATATCATCAAGAGCAATATCACCAAGACTAAACCTATATTTTAAAGAATAAACTTCAATAAATATAAAAGAGAAATTTCAGAAAACTTACTTTCCAACAATGCCTTCAAATGCGATTTGATACTTGGTATCTGCTGATAGAAATATTGGATATTGTCCTTTCAACCATTGATTACCTAATACAAGGAAAAGATACGAATAAAATCAATATATATATATATTTAAAAATGAAAAAATTACCTTGATTTCTTGATCGTGTCCAAACTGGTTTACCAAGTTGACCATTCATTCTAATATAAACATTCAATGTATCAACATCCATACCATACATATGATACCAAAATTGTAAACATCTTTGTCCTTGAATTTCTTCGGATATAATACGACAACGGTCATTAAATTGGTGTGGCCAACCACCTTCCATAAAAATATACCAACCATCAGGTGTTCCAAAAGTATGATCTAACAAAAAAAAATCATTCAATAAAATATAATATATTTAAAATTATGTTTACAAACCAGCACTAGGTCCAGTATTAGCTGATGGTGTGTGACCTTGTTTTAATTCCCATTCAAAATCAGCTGTTCGATCATGTGACCATGTTTGACAAAGCATACCTTGCTCAAAATTACAGTCTAATGGTGATTGTGGTGCTAAAGTTGTTCGAATTGTAGTTGAGGTTGATAATACGGTTGGTATAGTTGTTGCCATTGTTGGTACTGCATCATTCATTGGTCGAGTTGAACAATTACTTGTTGTAAATGTAAAATCATCAATTGCAATAGTATCCTACATAATGACAAAAATAAATTTTAAAATTTAAATATATAAATAATTGATATTATTCTTACCATCCAATCATTTCCAGCAATACCTTCAACCATAATTTGATGTGGAACTGATGAAACATATGAAAATTGTCCTTCATACCAATTATTTCCACGATCATCTGATAAAGACCATAAACGTGTATATGTACCATTGAAAAGATAAATATTCAGTGTTCCAACAGAATCACCATACCTAATACGAAAAATAAAAATCATTAATAATCGATTTTATCAAAAGATATAAACTTACATGTGATACCAAAATCTAAAACATCTAGCATCTCCATTTGTTCCATCAAAAACAACACTTTGTATTTGTGCACGATCACCTGCTATTGTTGGCCAAAATGATTCAATCAATAAATATTTTCCTTGTCCTGAATTCGTTGTATGATCTATTTAAAACAGTAAAAAAAAATTACAAACAAATAATTGTTAAAAATCAATTTCCTATATTTTATTCTATCATACCAGTTTGTGGTCCAACTCCAAATGAATGTATACCTTGTCCAACCATCCATTCTATATCTGTATCAGTAACAACACTAGTCCAACCACATAAATCATTTTCAAATGTACAATCGCCTGGTTTTGGACATAAACCTCTTGTAATCGATACATCATCAATAGCAACACTACCATCGGCATTTGATGCTAAAACTTGTCCTTCAAATACTGCTTGCCATGATTGACTAGGACTGTTTATATTTATTTGTGCATATAACCAATTGTTAGCTAAACTGCTATTATGAGACCAAAGAATTGCATTTGGTGAAGATAATAAATAAACGTTTAATTTCATTTGATGTGATGATACATGTTGAAAATACCAAAAATGTAAACATGAACCTGCTGTACGATCGTGAACTGGTGTTAAAAGTAAGGCACGATCATTGGCATTACGATTTTTTCCTTCAGCTAACATGTAATAACTTTCATTGGTTTGAGTTGTATGATCGATACTTGGATTAATACCTTGTTGAACACCAGATGCTAAAGTACGTGCCCAATTAAATTGTCCTGTTGAACCATATTGAAACCCTAAAAAAAAAAACAAAGTAATTTTTGATTTAAAAACACAAAAAAACTTTTCTCTATCATACCACAAATTGCATCGTCAGAATCAAAATCACATTGATCAGATGTTGTTCGACATGTATCATTAAGAAGAGTGATATCATCAATAGCAATTGAACCACGATTATTCCCTGACCATATTCCTTCAATAACAATCTAGAAAAAAAACACTTGGTTTTATGTCAAGAAAAAGAAAAAAGAACAAACATTATATTGTTGTGGATTGCTTGTTGCTTGAAGATTAACTTGTGCATGATACCATTCATAACCTTTTCCACCTGTTGCTGTCCATCGTAATTGATAAAATGAACCACCTGAAAGTTTTTGAACATTCAATGTACCAACATGTGGACCATACATAAAATACCAAAATTCTAAACATTGACGATTATTAGTTATTGCTGAACTTCGAAATTGACTTGAAATATTGCTCTATAATAAAAAATAAAATAAATTTCTAAGAAATAAAAGTTAACTTTAATTTTTTTTATCTACATTAGGAAATGGTGTTGCTTTATTTGGTTTAAGTAAAAGATAATATCCCTGTACTTGATTTGATGTATGATCATATATTGGATTATGTGCATCTTCTTGTGAAGAGGTTGCACCATCAACACGTGTCCAACTAAGTTCAGGTTTAGAAGATATTGTCCATGATGAACATGTATCACTTTCAAAATCACAATCATATGGTGTTGGTACATGTGCTGGAGTTGTTCTTAAAAAAAGAAATAAAATAACAAATTAAATTTTTTTTTCTAAAGAAAAATTATATAAATCTCAACTAACGGTCCTGTTGTTAATACTGGTGATTGTGTTGTTAAACCATCTTCTGGTATAGCAAATGCTGGAAATGTTGGACAATATCCATTTGTGATTGATATATCATCAATACCTATATCACCTTCATCCTTTTCTATTACTTTACCTTCGATTATTATTGAATGATCAGAATTTACAATAAAACCAACTTTTCCTTCAAACCAGAAATCATCTTGATGACCTGATAATTGCCACATAGCTATCGGTTGAAAACCTTCTTTTTGTAAATAAACAGTTAATTTACCAATATTATCACCAAACCTAAAGAAAATTTTAAATAAATTTCTTTTTTCTTTTAGAATTCCGGTGGATAGAATATTTTAAGAAACTAAAAACAAAAACCGAAAGAAGCTTTAAATTTAATTCAATATTTACATATGATAGAAAAATTCAATACACATGCCATTTGAACCAGTATCAGGCATAGATTGTGAAATAAGTTGAGCTGTATCATTTATTTTTCGATTGTTGTTTGTATCAATAAATGCATAAGAACCATCTTCTGTTTGAAGTGTATGATCAAACAATGGGCCTGTAAAAAAAAACAAAAGTTCTATAATAATTTTTATTTGTTTTTATTATTTTACCGCTAAATCCTGTGCCCGATGATGGACCATTAGTGATTTCCCAATCAAATTGATCAGTTTTTTTAACATTTTCCCATCCACAAAATGTATCATCTTCGAAATCACAATTATTTGGATCTTTACATGATATAGCCAAACGTTCAATATCATCAATAGCAATATCACCCTAACGAATTTAAAAAAAAAAGATTTTATCATTAAAAATAAAGAAAATTTAAATATTTGCAACTTACTTGATCACCATTACCAACAACACCTTCGAATATAATACTAAATGGTACTGTATATTCAGTTGAAACATGTGCTTTACGCCATACATCACCAACATTAGCATTACCACGTGACCAAAGAAGTGTACGTACACTACTATCAGATGTATTTGTATCGGAATAAACATTTAATTGACCAATATTTTGACCGTACATATGATACCAAAATTCCAAACAACGACCATATGCTGGTTGTTCAACAGGTGAAATTAATCGTGCCTTATCACCAGATTTTTGTGGTTTTGATGATTCTAACAAAGAAAAAATGATATTATTTATATGTGAATTTTTTTTTCCAAATTTATACGCACCAATAAACATATAATAACCTTCTGATGTTTGAAGTGTGTGATCTGAAATATAAATTATGAGTAAAAGAAAGAAGAAAAATAAGAAAATTAATTTTTACCTTCACTAGGACCAGTAAAGTCTGTTGGTGTTCGACCGTTTCGTCTAATCCATGCTAGTTGTCCAGTTGGATCTGAATGATATCCACAAATATTTCCTTCTTCAAATGTACAACCAATTGAATGAAAATCTGGTTTAATACAAGGACCATCGATAAGTTCAAGATCATCTAATGATGCTTCTGTTCGAATATTCCATACTGCAACAGCTTCATATATAACACGTGTTATATCTGTTCCTGGTTCAATTTGTAATTGACCATGTTGCCAATGACGTCCTTGATCACCTGATCGTCTCCAACTTACTTTTGTTGAAGTAAAATTTTCATCAGGAATTAAATAAATATTTAATTCAACATCAGCTGTACCATGTAGCATATACCACCATTCAGCACACATTGCACCTGGTACATTATCGGGTAAACGTGGACTAACTAAACGTGATATATCAATGTCATCTTCCAGAGTGATAATAGGAAGTGACAATCTTGTTGTAACATAATAACCAGTTTCATTTCCATATGTATGATCAGTTGCTGGACCCACAATACCAGCTAAGTTATTTGCTGATGGTTGTTCACGAAACCAATCAAGAGTAGTTCCTTGACCTTGTGTCCAACCACACATATCTTGTTCAAATGTACAATCATAACCAGTAACAGCTCTTGTTGTTCCTGATCGAATTTTTCGTGAATGAGAAGATTGAACAGCTAATGAACGTTTAGTAAGTAATTTTCTTGATACTAAATAAAAAACCATTTTTGAAAAAAAATATATTTATATAACAGTATATGTCTTACTTGAAGGACATCGTTGATGACTAATTGAGATATTTTCTAATTGAATTTGCACATTATTTGTTAATTGTCCATCGAAAATAATATCAGTTGGTAATCGTGATGAACCATCTGATTTTGTTGATGAAATACTCAATTCAATTTGAGTCAAACTAGATGAATATAAAAAAATATTATTTTCTTTTTATCATTTAAAAATTTTCAAACTTTTGTCCTTGAGGTAATCGATGACGCCAAATGTATCGATTATTAACAACAACAGAAAAATTGTTCAATTCATTACCCGTCATCTGATAGGCAAACGTGAGACAAGATGGAGAGTCTCGTGAAGATAAATGTGTATTGCCTATGAGACGAGTATGATGTCGTTTGGATGATTGTAGAGTTTCTTTATCATCATAATATTTCAGGACAAATGACCGTTTGTCTATAGAACAAATTAATAATATTTTGTAATAGAATAAAATTTTTAAATAATTACCCGCCATTGTAGAGGGAGTTTGATGCCACTCTAAATTCTGGTTAATACCGGGGTCATTTCTCCATCCTGGGTCTATATATGAATTACTATATATTTATAAAAAAAACAATATACTCAATTACTAACCTTCATCGGGGATACTTGATTGAGCTTTAATAAAAAAAATTAACATCATTTTAATAATATTGTTTTTTAGGAAATCAATTCGATAAACTTACTCGTAATACCAATAAGGTATAGACAAAGGAGGATGAACACAAAACGTTCCATTATCCTCGCTTTTAATAAAAATCTAACATACAAAATTGTATATTTCTAAAACAAAAAAACAATATGCATTTAGATCTTCATTCTCTCTATTTATTATACGTCTATCTGCATTTTAAATAGCTTCCCTATGCTTAAAAAAGACTTTACTTTTCGTCTTATCTTTTTTTTTGTTAGTTTTTTCAAGAGTAGATATCTCTGATAACTCTCTCCCTCCATCCTATTCGTTATTCCACGTCTTTTGCTATACAAAAAAGAAAGATACACAGAGAGAGAAATTTTAAAGCAGCACAAGGGCAGACAAATAGAAGCATTTTTTTATCAAGATAATTTTTTTATATATTCGTTAGCAAGAAATGACTAATAGATCTCTACAAAAACAAAACAAGATCTATTGCTAACAAACAAAAGAAAAAGAAAAGTTTAGCCCTTCATAGATATGCCAAGCAAAAATGTACGTAAATAAATAAAATCTCAACTTTGTATCTTGTAAGATATACAAATATGGTGTGTGCAAACAATGTGATAATTATATGAAAAAAAAAAAGAAAAAAATTTCTAGAAAAATCTTTTGAAAAAAAAATATTAATGTTCTTCATGTTATCTTAAAGATCTACAGAGTATGAGTTTGTTAGAATGAAAATATTTGTTTCGTAATATCTTCTTAAAGTTCATTTTAAATTTCGCATCAATATATTCATATAGAAACCCTTAATTTGTACTAAAATTGAAAAGTTAACAGTATGTAAAGTAATATAAATTATTTGTTTATTTTGATAAACTTCAAATATCTAGCAACAGATTGTCAAAACAGACTATAGAAAACTTTAAATATCTTTAAAAAGATTTTGCCATTTTTACGAATACAGATATCATAAAGAATAATGTTATCTAAAACACTTATACTATTTTAGAACATGTCAATGATGAGTATACTGATAAAAGATAATCTAAAAAAGAAACTTAGGTAATTCTAACTGCGCTATTACCATTTGTCGCAATTTAACAATTAGAACGAACTAATCTTGATATGTCAATAGTATTTTAGACAACTTTCAAATGTGTCTTATGAAATTTGTATTATAATCTTGAATCTTTGAAGCTTGTTTCGTTTTATTAATCAAAATCTTTATACTCGTAATACGTTCAATGCTTATATATGGATGTAGTTTGCATTGGTTTTTCAATATTTTGATCAATATTCCCTAGCTTAAAAGGTTCTCGATATAGTTTCGAATGGAAACAAAATGTATAACTTATACAAAATTTTACCATACACAACTTAAAGCCAATGTCCTATAAGTGCAAAAATTTTTGTTTTAACGAAATTAAACTCATTAGAATTGACTTCGTTTATGTTCGCTTCATTCCATGTTAGTATTATATTTTTAAGGTGTTGTATTATTATTGGTGGCTTCAATTTAATGATTATACTTATTCTATAATTAAAACTTATCTTTAGCATAATTTGTAATATTAGTTCTGATAACTTCATGTTATCAAAACTTACGAATAAACTTCCATTAATTATGTTAAGCTCCCCTGTAAGAAAACCCATTTTTCATGAGAAAAGTCGAAGTCAAGTTTTTATTATAGAAAGAACTTGGATTCTATTGTCATTTTTTTGAACTTTTTCAGCTTTGGAAAGGTTCTCCTTCCATTGGCATCAGTGTTAAATAAAACTTTTTTGTACTAATCAGCAAGAACCCCACTAATATTTAAGATAAAAATCACTTGCTTATAGCCTATCCAAAACATTGATGTATAATTTGCATGTATTTTGCAAAAATCGATTTCTAAAACTTAGCATTTTCCTCGAACTCAACTTATTCGAGCTTGCCGTTTATCCGGGCAAGTTTTTCATCACAACCATTCGATATGGAAGTGAGGATTATTTTTTATTATATAAATAGACAGGTAGGGCTGGGTGGTCACCAAGCCGAATTTTTGAATTGCTCTTTTGATGAAATTAAAACTGTACATCTTTTATTTTGATCAGTGATTTTTTTGGCTGTGATTTCAAGAATTTTCGAAAATGGGACTTTTGAAAACCAATAGAAGAAAAATTCAAAAATCGTGCTTTGTCACGAACTAGCCCTAGGAGCACTCTACAACCTAAAATCACACAGTCTCTTAGCTTCTAGTCCTCACAATGATAAAACCTCTCCGTGTAAAGGAGGTTTTTTACCAGTAAATTGACTATAACTTATTAGTACATTAGAATTTTGGGAAGATATTTCATCCATAAACTATTCCAGTCTAAACTAATATTCTCTCCAAGTTTGATTGAAAGTGGACGAAAAATAGCAAAGTTCGTCTCTGAAGAAAGAAGGCTTAAACAATCATAATCGAATAATTTCCAATGATCAAAATTTCTTTCATTATTGAATGGTTTATCCAAATATAAAGTGTCTAGAAAATCATTGTAGAAAAGTTTTTTTCACATATCTTTACTGTTTCATCGAAGTTTATTAACATGTTCGTTTCTAAATTATATGTGCATATACGAAATTTTTATTTATCTGAACGATCTTTTATACTAGTACTTTATATAACAATCACTTTCTTTGAAAGACATGAGTGATTCAAAAATTAACTAAATTTTTCTTTTCTAATAGCTTCACAGAGTTAGATAGAGTTCAACAAGAATCTCTATATTGAAACGTTTTAAAAACTTTTATTTGAAGCAAAACTTACAAAAGACTACTACATAAAGTGTGAGTAGTGTCTCCAAGAAATCCAATGATAGTCCAGATTATTGAAAAAACACTTTTTGATAATCTTTCTTTTTCTTATAAAATCAGTTAATAGAAGCTTTCAAGCATGCCAAGGTATGTTTCTTTTTCCATCAATCATTGATTCATAAAAAAAAAGAGCTGATCGATCATTATTTGATTCCCAATGTGACAGCTGTAATTATTAATCAACAGCCAAACAAATATCTAAAAATTGAAATAATTAAAGAAAAAACGCTGTGTTGATATTTTTGCTGAAAAATAAAAACTCTGTATATTCACTTATAATATTAAAAAACCTTATTAATAAAGTTCAAAGAAATAACAAAAATATACATAAAATATTTTTTTAAATGACTTTCCGGACACTCTGTACATTGCAACATATTTTGATTACAAAATTGACACTAACAATATCTTTTCTTTTTTACATTTTATACTGATTGATTCATTGAAAAATGCTTAAGAATTTGTTATGATCTTCTCATTTAAGGCTTTTATTATTGTTTTTAAACATTATCTGAAAATCTAGCATATTTTGAATGTAAATTCATGCTATTTACAATAGAGTATCATTTAAGTGATCATGTGAATAAGAAAAAATTCATACTAATAAAGTAAATCTAACCTTTGTTGAACTACCTGTTTTTTCTTTCTCATTGACCGACATTATGTTTACTGGTGATAAGTTGTAATATCCAAAATGCATAGACATACCTACAATGTATTGGCATATTTAGTTTTGAGAAAAATCTGAACGGTTACATTTTCAAATATCAAATATCAAATGATTTTTGAATGAATGAAAATTTATTCATTTTATTTAGTCGATTCTAAATCAATTACATAAATTGTTTCAAATAATCATTTAGAAAATAAACTACATTTTTTTTATTGATTTAACTCATTCATACGATTATCCTAAATAATTCTAAATTTACTGTTGATTGTGAAAGAAATATTGTTGCATTGATTGAAAAAGAGTCTTGTTCAATCGACTAATTTTTGTCAATATTAAAACTTATTGCAAAGAATCTCTAAAAAACATGATATTCTTTAAATATTTCATCATCTTTGGTTGATTTATTAATTGTCTCTAAGACAGTATTTAGGGAGATGAGAATGATATTCCTATACATATTTCAAGTTTTATACTTATCCTTTTATTTAATTTATTGACTTTTAAATATTTTAACGATCATTTCAATGATTTGATTGTCCACAAATTATATTTCATTTAAATTATTGTATACAGCACAATAAACTCATTTATCAAAAACTTTTTACGAAAACACTCATAATTTTCTTTTAACGTAAAATGATACCATGATTGATGTACGTCATCCTTCAGGTCGATCTATGCTAGACAAACTACATGGCACAGTCTATAGACAAAGAAAATAATATAAAATTGAAGGCAATCCAAATTGTCACAAGAGAGACAGCAAAGATTAAAAAAAAACATTGTCAAAATAATGATTAGAATCTTTTGCAAGATTGTCGATACATTTATACCGATATTTCATATATAAAGATAATTATAGATTTTATACAATCAAAACACCTGTACATCCAGTGATTGCTTATAAATCAAACTATTTCGTATCATCCATAAACCTAACCGAGTGAGAAAAGGTTGATGTTGACTATAATCGATCGATAGATTTTTCGTAAATATTATATTATTCTTTTGTTTATTTATTCGAACCGAGTTGAATTGAATGACAATAGTACAAAATATACTTGTCAATATTTCGTATTTTTTAAAATGATATAAAATATATATAACATGACATTATATCGAAAAATTCTCCTTGAGATTCTATTGGTTAATAAAATCAACTATTTATATCCTTTGAAATGATTCATCAAATATTAGTCCTTCCTCCTTCAGTTTTATGTTTGAGATTTTTTACTAATAAGTTAAAACAAAATGGAAATTATCAATTAGAAAATGTCATTTCGCCGAAATAGTCTCGGCAGTCGTTTGGCAAGTGCCAGTCGACAACAGGAATCTCAAATATATACTAATAATTCAAATATTGATTTAACAACAGCTGATTCATTATCAAATGATCTCTCAAACGTATGTATAACATTATCTTTAAACAAAAAAGTAATTCTATCTAATTTTCATATTTTAGTTGACAAAATTCGTTCGAAAATTTTTACCACGTTCGTATTTACATTAGTTTTTTTTCATTTAATTCTTTAACATCAATAAAATATTTATTTATTTAGAAGAAACTCTAATTAATATGCATGTGCATAATGTTGAATATAAAGAAAATAAATGTGAAAATTTAATTGGAACTTTATACATGACTACATTCCGACTTATATTTGTGCCAGATAAAGAAATTGAAGATAATCCCTTGGTATATTTAAATAAAAATATTTCATATCATAAATATCTATTATATAATCAATTATTTGTATTTTTTTTAGATACTTTCTAAAAATCAGTATATTGGTGAATATGACATTCCATTAGCATCTATTTATAAAATAAATATTGCACGTATGTATTTATTGTAAAATATATTAAAAAAATGATGTATCGAATCTGCGCTGTTCGATTTATATTTAATTATAAAATTTATATTATTTATTCTTTCTTTTTTAGCTGCAGATTCTCGTTCAGGTTTTAAATCATTTTTAAACGAAAATCAAACAGAAACACGAACATTTACAATTATTACACGAGTATAATAATAATAATAATATATTATCGTTTATTTGTTTAAGTTTTGTATTCAATAGGATTTTCGAAATATAACATTTACAAAATGTTCAGTTACAAATTCAATTATAAATGGAACTAAACATCATCAAACAACTGCAACAAAAATGGATACAGTATATTTTAATACTATCCTTTTTTTTAAATATTTAACGTATTTATTTATTTATTTATTTTTTTCTAGTATATTGAACAATTGAAAACAATTCATAATCATTTTCAAGGTAAAGAACAATTATATCCATATATTGCATTACAACAAGATCCTTTAAATAAATTATCCTCAAGAAATAATTATAATAATACAAAAATAAATGCACAATCAATGGATGATACTATACCTGGTTAATTATTTTCTATTATTAAAATAAAAACAAAAAAAATATCTATTATTAATTTAATTTAGATTTTTATTTAAGTGATGATGAACGTATAAAAAGTTATATGACTTATAATGATTGGAGAGATGAATTATACGACGCAAATGAACAACGATGGGTAGTTGATAAGAAAAAATTTGATGAACAATATATTGTACAAAGGTACAAAAATTCTTTAGAAAAAAAATCAAAACAAATAATAATGTTTTTTTAAATTTAGTGAAGGTCCATATGTTCGTTTAATGAGTAGTCATGATTCTATTGGTTCTGGAGAATTAGTAAGAAAAAATTTTATTTATATAGATAATTTATATGAATTTATAATAAAAAAAGATTTGGCATTGGACTCATACATCTCAAATTGAATATGATCGTAATAATAGAAGACAAATACAAGCTCCAAAATATATGCTTATTACTATTCCAGGAATTGGAGAAATATCAACTTCTATAGAACCGTAAGTCAATATTTTAAAAAGAATATATATATAAAATAGAAATTTCAGTAAAATTTTTTAAATATGATAGAAGAGATTTATATATTTTTTTTGTTTTAATTTATTCATCTTTACTCTTAAACAGTGTAGAAGTACAAAATAGTTCATCAACATTATCACAATTATCATCATTTCGTTTTTCTAATATAAAAAAAAAATTACCAAAAACTTTATTTTCAAATCCTACTGATGGTCCAAAATTGATATGTACAAATGAAAGTAAATCAACAACGAGTGGCTTAACAGCCATGACGCAAACACCGCCCGATGTGGGGTGAGATGCACGCGCGTGCTCGGTAACCGTTGCTATTTTCTATATATTGCATGTACAGCTAATGTTATTGTTGTTGTTTTTTTTTGTTTTTTGGTGTTGGAATGTTTTTACATGATAATTAAAAATATCAAGTTTTATTTGTTTAAATAACAAATTTTCTTTTTGGCTTCTTTTAGCTTGCGTCGTGCTACTACGGATACAAGTTTAGTATATTCATCTCATTCTATAGGTGATCAACCATTTCAACGTTATAATTTATCAAAATTTCCATGTAATTTAAAACGTTTACAAACAAGCTATGAAAAATTAATTGAAATATGTGTAACAAATCTTGGTATTAAAAAAAACCATTTGTTTTTTTTTTATTAAAATTATTTTTCTTTGTAGACGACGATGATGATAAATGGTTGACAAAATTAAATACATGTAAATGGCTTAAATATGTTTCGAAAGCTTTACATGGTGCAACATCTTTGGCGAAATTACTTGATTTTAAAAATATTGAATTAGCGGGTAAGGCATCTTATAAACATATAATATTTTCATCAGGCAAAATTTCTATTATAAAATGCTGAAGAATGCAGAATTTAATTTTGTGCATAATAATGTATTTGTTCATCCAAATAATTAAATATTTAGTTTGTTTTTAACTAATCTAACGTAATGACCTTGATCAGTGCATATAAAATGTTTTCAATGTTTCGAAATTTGATCTCTTAAATATTTATTCTAAACTTTTGAAAACTACATCAATAGTAACAGAATTTGTTGTAGGATAATTTAGTACTTATATTTTCAAATGTTAATAAATTCATTTCATTCTGTTTCGGATCTATGTGATTGAATAGATATTAATCTTGTTAACTCTACTTTAACATAAGAAGTCTATTCGAAAGAAAAACTTGACAGTTTTAATGATTATCCTATAAAATGTGTAGTATGTAATTGTCCTTTTCAAATATGAAAACAAATTAATAATTTTTCCAAAAAAAATATATATTTTATTTAAATAATAGGAAGTGATACAGATAATAGTTGTTTAATGTCATCATTAATACAAATATTAATTCGACCTCAATGTCGTACAATAAAAGGTTTTTGTGAATTAATTGTTCGTGAATGGATTATTCGTGGTCATAAATTTCGTGAACGTTTTGGACAAGTACGTGATGATGTAAACGGTTATGCTATACAAGAAGTAAAATATATATTTTATTAATATACAAAATAAAAAGAAACATCTTTTTTTAGGCACCAGTTTTTCTTCTATTTCTTGATTGTATTCATCAATTAATTATTCAAAATCCATTTTCATTTGAATTTACTGATTATCTTCTACTTGAATTATATCGTAATGTATGTTATTGTTATCATCATACATTTGTTTTTAATAATATTCTCGAACGTTGTGAAGCTATACGTAATTGTCCAACAAATCTTTTAGTTTTATCATCATTTGATTTTTCACTTTATCTTAATTCTGATGCATGTCTTTTATTAAAAAATGATGCATCTATATATAATTTACAAAAAAAATCTTCAGTTTCTTCTCATCAAAAAACAAAATCTCATATAGAAGCAACCGTTGTTTATCCATCATCTTCTCAACAATCTAATCGAGATGTTTATTATTTTGAAACATCAAAAATAAAAAGTTCTACAATTGATATACCAATAACAAATCTTTCAATAATAATAAATTCTGAACAATATGAATATGAAACAATTGAATCACCTCAAATATTTCAAGATGATTTTCAAGTTGATTGGCGTTTATTTAATTTAATTTTATGGTCAAAATGTTATTGTCGTTATGATCAAGATTATATGCCACCATTACGTGAACAACAATTAGTATTTGAAATTAATTTTCGAAAAGAAGATATTGAAAAAAGAAGAAAAAAAGCTAAACGACAAATAATATTAGATACATTCCGTGATGTATATGATATTTATTCTTATTAAAATAATTAAATAGAATTTATATTTTTTAGTTTGGTCATGCTAATTCATGGCATCCACAATCATTGGATACTCGCGTATAAATAAAAACAAAATCCATTTTGCATTTATAAGTTCAATTAACTACTATATTCTGGCTAATGTATACTGCTACATATTCGATCTAT
>JAJEKB010000730.1:131847-177963 GCA_022393335.1 Macrotrachela quadricornifera | reverse complement strand
CGAATTTTCTTACTTTATGGACAATTATATAAAAAGATAAGAAAATTGTTGTTCTCTAGGTCATATAAATGTACATTGAAAAGAAAAGACAAAAAAGTTGTATGTATGAAAACGAAAACGAAATATGATTGCACGATAACAGTGAATGACTTTCATTTTTATTGGATAAAATCTTAAATTGTAACTTATACAATATCAATATCAGATGTCACTATACTTAGCATAGGTTTTATCTATCGCTCAGTTATAAAAATATACTTATGCTACAAAATATATGTATTGTGCATATGTATAAGAAAGCCAAAAAAAAACAATGAGAAGAATAAAACACGTGAAGACTTGTTTGGTATTCTATATACCATCCATTTTATTGTACATTCATTGCATTCGTTTTCATGCTGACATGCATAATGACGATAAGCGAAATATATTCGTTTATCGAACAAAAATATTTTTCATTTAGAAGTCGATGTTAGTTATTTTTAGTGCAAAACTTCAGTATAGCTTTCTTCATTTGTAGGACATTTGTTTCAAAGGAATGATCATTGAAAAAGAGAATATCTTAATACAACAAATTCATTTTTATAATAGTAATAGTATGAATTACTGAAAGAAAAGAAGTTTACATAATTTTTATGACTACCATTATATAGGACTTGAGTATAGTAGATGAGTAATGAATGGAATATCAAGTAGGATAAATGTTAAGTAAATGAAAGAAAATAATGTTTGTACTATGGATAATTTAGATATGATCTTCTTAAAATTATATCAGTGATACGCACAAATTCGATTTACTTAAAAACTGGTCTGAATTAATATTTATAACTGTTTTTCTTTATCTTTTCAAAACCTGTGACATATTCAGAGAAGAAATGCTAGAGATCATCATCTGTATTTCAAAATTTTTTTTTCAATTTCTTCCATTAGAAAAAACCCAAAAATGAATCGATACTATTTGCAATGGTCTTCAAAAGGCGATTTTTAACCTAGATTACTCTTCATTCCGGACCAAGCATTCTTTCCTTTTCCATCATAAAAACCCTCGATTTATCACGGTTTAGAACTTTTGTTTTCTTGAAAATAAAAATCAATACAACTTACTTTTTCGTTCTTATCGTACGTTATTTATCTAATTTCATGTATTATAGTAATAGGTGATGACGTCAACATTTTTTATTTTGAAATAACGACACTAGACTGGTTAAAAAATGAATATGCATGCGTTTTTTTTGCATATACACTATTTTCAATGTACACAATTTTATTGTGGAAGTCTGACTTGTTCATTAGCTAAATATTCAAATTATACTTTATTATGATTTGAAAAAAAGTGTTTACTTTAGTTTTAACGTATTATTAAAGCCACTCAGCCGTGTCGAATATGCGTATGATCTTCATTCTAAAGAAAACGATGAAACAGAAATATGGATAAAAAGAAGGAAAGAATAGATTAAGAGAAAGAAAAAAAAGATAAACGAATAAAATATGATGAGTTATGAAACGGCGAAAGTTGATATCTACATATCGATCAACTAACAAACAATGAATAAATGATATTTTACTTCATCTTAATATTAATATTTAAATTCGCTTTATTTATATAAAGTGAAATTATAGTATTCAAAACAATTGACAATATTGAAGTAATCTTCTTGTATGTATTATGAAATATTCATTTGATCGAAATCTATTCAAATCAAATATTTTTTATTGTTAGACAAAAAGAGCTGATTCTTTCATTTTCAGATCACATTACATAAGATTTGCATGAATTCATTAAAACGTTTCATAACGGTACATAAAAGAAATGTAGCAAAAAATATAAAGACTATTTCATATAACTATTGAAATCTAATATAAAAACTGAAATATTTTACAATGTCAATTGGCATCACTTATTTATTTCAAAAGCAAAAGAATTAACTCAACCTACTAGATATTAACTTTTCTAAGATATGTGTTATAGATATCATCACAAATTTAAATAACAAAATCTTTATCTTTTCTAATAAAGATGATACAAATAAAAAAAAACAAATAAATTGAAATAATCAGTCGTATTCTGATAAGCACTAGCTTAAAAAGAATAGTTTTTGTTATTGATTTGTATGTGTATAAAAGATGTAATCATTATTTTATCATTTACTCGTTCTTTTTTCTGTTATACATGACAGTAACATTTAATGTCAAAGATTTAACTGTATACAATACATTTTTATAACTATTATACATGACATAATAATACGGACAACAATCCATTATATGGAAATAACGATAACAATTTTCATATTCAATAAAAGAAATAACATTTTCAATATTAAAATTTTCTTATTTATTAATAGTAATCACGACATCAATTACATAATCATTTTACTGGTTGCCTCATTAATAATGTACAACAGTAATCATTACATCATGATGTATAAGTAAAAAAATTATCCGAGAAAATTCAACAATAAGCTTTATGTCATGGTACATTTATATATCGTTTATTTTCCATAAAAAGCAAAAGTTCATTGTGGGTCATTAGTAAAAAAATCATCATTTTTTTCTTAATACCATATTTCTATTAGTTTTTCTATAAAATTGATGTTTTCATTTTGAAAAACATTGATGATAAAATTTTTTTTTCTTTTCTATAATAAATAAAAAATATGCATGTTAAATTGTTTTTCATTGATTTATAACGATATGTTAACATATCGCATATAGAAACAAACAAAAGAATATGAATACTGATCTGAACTAGAATTATAACACTAGATATACATATACTGCTCATGTCAAACTTTTAAAAAGGACATTCATGTATAGATTTTAAATTATGTGTCACTGTCTGAGATTGCTCTAATTTTAATGGTTCATCAATAAATGAAGATGTTCGTTTTGTTATACGAGTTGGTATTGAACTTAAATAAAATGCAGTCATAAATTCTGGTATTTTTTCAGGTGTTGATAATGTTGGCATTAATGAAGTTTGTTGATCATCATTTGAACATACATATACAACATAATCTTTTATTGTATTTGATAAATGGTCACATTCAGTATGAAGACGAGCGGCTGAATTATTTGTATTATTTGTTGTTTTTAAACATTTTTCAACCCATTGATCAACTTGTTCATAAATTGATTTTCGTCCATCTGTAATTTCTTCATCTTCGTTATTATTATTATTATCATCATCATCATCATCATTTTCATCGACTAAATCAATATCATCCTCGGGATATGCACGTGGTGAAAGAATATATTCATCATTGTTGTCATCATCATCATCATTATCATCATTGGCAAGATCTAAATTTTTAATTAATCGAATTTCATTTTCAATTTCTTCAATATGTTTCAATATAGCACGTGAATTTGTTTTTGCTAATGTTGGTGAAAATAGTATGGGTGGTGGTGATGATAATTTGATATTTGTTTCATCTAATGGAAGTATAAATGGACTCTTTCTTGATGATATCGATGTTGGTGATATTAGCTTAGCTGGAGGTTGTTTTTCTTTTCGTTGTTTATATGAACGTTCGTTTTCAAGTATTTCTTCAAATTCAAGTGAAAAATGATCATCAATTGAATGAGATGAAGAACTACGTGAATGATGTTTAGGATGTATTCGATCAATAGGTGATTTAATAGGACTTGTTTTCGTAACACATGATGGTCGTTGATAACGATATTGAATAGTAACTGGAGGTGATATTTGATGAGCTAAAATCATTCAATTAAAGCATTTTTTTAAATGATTTTTTTTAACATACGTTTTATTCGTCGTGTTAAACTGCCACTATCAGAAGAAATAGTATTTGGACAAAAATATTGTTCTTTATTAATATCATTATTTGGACTTCTTTCCATAGGTAATAATGGTGACGTTGATGGAATTTTCTTTTTCAGTTTCTTTTGACGATATTGTTGTTTATCATTTAATAAAATACCATCACCACTTGTATTATTTGGTGATGATGAACTTAATGGAGGTGACGAAGAAGCTGATGATGATGGTGATGATGACGATGATGATGAATCAATAACTCTTGAACTTGCAAGTGAAAAACCATGTCCACTATCACTTTGATGTAGAATAACATTGGATGTAGGCGCTGGTACTGGCGGAGGAGGAGCTGGTGGATTTGTTGGATGAATGTTTCCATTTGATATTGTTTGTGGAAATGATTCTGAATGTATCAATCCTGATGATGCTGTACGAAATGTAGGATCATAAATACAATATTCAGGTTGTACTATAGGAAGTATTGGTGGTGATGTACGATGATGAAATACACATGATGATTCAATAAATGTTGATGGACGATTATTAGATGAATTATTTCCAATCCAAGGATTCGTACGAATTCTAGAACGTTGTTTTTTTGATAAACTTGCTGTTGTTGCCCATAATGAACTATTACTTGACGAAACGACACTTGGATTTGGTATTGAATAATGCGATGAAATGAGATGTGTTTGATGGTATGGTTGTTGTTGTTGGTGTTGTTGATGATGATGATGATGTTGACATTCACGACGTGGATTACATGTTGCTAATGTACTTGAATAATTACGATTTGCAAATGATATTTGTTGTTCTAATGATAATTTAGGTGGAAGCGGAGGAGGTGGTGGTGGTGGTGGTGGAATCATAGGTGATGGTAGATGTGAGATTCGACATTGAGAACATGAAGAAAATGTACTATCGTGTGATGATCGTGTTTCAACTATTGTATTGACTAATTCAGCATGACGAGCTAGTAATATTTGAGTACGACTATGTTGATCATCAGGAACAATACTATTAATATCTTCGTATCCACACATATCATAATGACAATCAGCTGAAGCCGTTGATTCTTGATGGTTTTTTATATTAATCGGTCTATTATGTGATTTTGAAGATAATGAAGTATTTTTGCGCTTCGATACAAGAGAATTTAAATAATCTTTGAATTTCATTTTTTTTAAAAATCAAATCTAAAATGAATAAAAATAGATGCAGTAGTTTTTATTTATTAAAGAAGCAGATGTACTGTACATAACAAAAGCACACAAGTGTTGGATCATAATTGCATCTTAGAGTATTCAGTAATCTCTTTTTTTTCTGCTTTCTTATTACACTCATTACTCTCTCTCTTGCTCGCTCAATGTACGGTTCGTTTCATCTTTCCTCAGCTGCTGCAATTGAGGAAGAAAGTACTATGCCATTCTATACTAGACGATAAAAGAAAGACAGAATGGTTATTTAATTTTGTAATCATATCCTGCTTTCTTCTTCTTCTTCTTCTTCTTCTGTATGTTCTCATCCCAACTCGTTCTCCTGTGCTTGTATAAACATAGTGTGCATGTGCCTACAGTCCTCATTCCTATGAGCGACAGATGTGTAACTTGTATGAACTGATGGTATGGTTAGGTTACTCCCACATATAGAAGCTAAGTTATTATTCGATCAGTCAATATTCATCATCATTGAGACAGTACAAGGTTCCCTCTCCTGTTACATACGAAAAAGTTTTTTTTATTATTACATATAAGTAGAATATTGAACTTACTAGTATATATACTGACAATTAAATAAGAATATTACTGCTCCCTTAGGGTATACTATTTCTACTGCCTCCTATCAATATACTGTTCGTTGACCGAAAGATTGATATAGACAGACAAGTAGACACGCGTAACAGCCACTGACGGCCTTTATTATATGTTCAATATATGGAATACATCATGTCTCAATGGACAAAAACATAATGAATTATGAGACTCAATATATTAGATTAAGATATGTGATCATATATCAGATTTCGTCTATAAAAATGTTATATGCTATTCAAGAGGACCTTTTAGAAACAAGATTAATGTGTGCATATTTTAGAATATGATGTATATACCTTATTTTTGTGTCGGATCTTAATGTATTTTGGAACAAAAAAAGATTTTAAGTAATAAGAAAAATTTTCTTTCATCATCCGGAAATAGCGCTCTCTTGTTCTTTCTCATGGGACGACAATGTCCTTGACATGAGCCGACGAAGACGGCAACACTAGAGAGAAGAAGAAAAACGGAAAACACACTCTCGCTTAATTGAAAGGATAGAATAGAAAAGGATAAGACAGATGGATGTATGCAACAATCATATCGAAAATAGCAAAACAACTCAAAAAAACAGCATAGCAATAGGAGGTTTTGATTGACTGTAACTAAATAAATATACAGCAAAGACAAGAACGAATGCAACGTATATACAAGCAGGTGACAATCAAAACACTATTACTTTATTATTGTCACATTTGGTAATTTGTGTGCAATATAATATAGTAAAAGAGACAGAAAAATGAGAACAGAACAGACTAGTAAATATAATGAGAGATGTCATTGTTGATTTAAATCAATTTTTATGGAGTATATTTGTAATTGTTGTTAGAATACTACCAAAACAGAGTAATAGAATAACAAGAAAAAGACGAAAAAAAAAAGATACATTATTTTAATAAAATGGAATCTTTTTTTCAATGTATTATTATACTCAGTGGAAAAATTTCACCTGTATAATAAGATAAATAAAATGAAAAGAAAAAAGAAATGTAATATACTACTTGACTTGGTCTTTTTTTTTTCCTCTGAACAATGATCAATTTATTATCGTACATCATAGATCATAATATATACAAGATGGAAATCATAACTAGATCGTGTATGTTTATACAACTTTCTATAAATGTAAAGGAATAGAAGAGTTTGTTAGATGTATATGTAGTTCGTTGTATGAGAACGGATGTTTTATGTTTGTTTTACGTGCTCTATACTATACGTAACATAATCTGTCATATGTGTTCAATGAAGACAAGAGGATGTATAGTGATGAGTGTACTACTATTTCCAAGGATGTGAATATTTTTTAAGCATATATCAGCTTATCGCGTTTAGTCGGGCGAGAAACGAAAGAGAAAAAGAGAGCATTAGTAACAGTCGATTAACTCACTTTCTTCTTAGTCTTGACGAGATGCATTTAACAATACATCTTTTACACACATCGGTATACTACGCCAAAGCAGAGTGGAACTGCGTCGAGCGTTTTTTCTTTGATTACATACCCACAAAAAAGTCTTTATGTTTCTTCTGTTTTTTCTCTCTTTTCTTCACGTAGAATATACGATAAGAATGAGTCACCTATTTAGTGGTCTTAAAGATTCTTTTTTTTTCTTTCTTCATTTCTTTCGCAGATCGTTCAGTGATTTCTTTTTTTCTTCTTCTTTGTCCTTCATTTCGCTTATGTGTTATGACATGGTAGCGTTTCCTCTCCACTCTTATATATATTTTTTTTGGTATGATGCGGCGTCAGTCGGGCCGAGGGAGAAACAATTTGTTGTCGTACGTCATAGAAGGAACATTAATATGTGTGGAATGAATAAATGAATGAAAGAGAGAAGCATGGGACACATAAGGATTATTTGAAAAGAGACCCTTCGTTCTTGTTAGTTTTAATAAGAGATCAACAACAGAATACATATGACAATATGAAGGACAAAAAAAACATGTTAGTTAGAATTAGTATTTAAATTAGATATTTTAAAAATAGCATTCATATTTTATAAGAATTCTAAATAATTAATTATTTACGATACAAACATCCGATCATTATTGATGAAAATTAAGTGACATGTGACCATCAATCGTTCTCAGCATGGGAACTATTCAATTCACAGCTATTAACATAAGTATATAGAAGAAAAGAAGATGAAAAAAGAGATTCAATTTCCGTTATAGCCAGATGTCCGACCTGATTCATTCTCTGTCTTAATAGACGATATTAACAATGACCCTCTTGTCTTGAACATTGAGTGATGATTATATATGTTAACTGTATATGAGGTCTGTCACATGTCAAGGTGTGTAAATTGCGAGGTCAAACATATATGTATATATATATATATATATATCCATATACGTATCCAGATATGTTTTATACAAGGTCATCTCCCTACCATTATGTCTTCTTCCGTGATATATAATATATCCCTTTGGCCTTTCCGCCTCTTTCATATGCCTAACGGAAACTACTATTGTTCACTTTTAACAGGTGTGCCGTTCGATTTCCTAAGAGAAATCTGGTCAAAAAAGAAGGAGAAAGAGAATGAGGACACTAATACGTATTAAGGTCATCTCAAATAAACTTTAAACTTGCCTGTGTGCACATGTGCATATATATTTTGTATATATTATTGAAGATGACAAGGGGTTACACACATGATCGATATAAAATATAAAATCTATTTTGAAAGCGGCAATAAGAGAAAAAAGAGCAATGACATATAATGATATGCAAAGCAAATTCATTCATAGTCTGTCTTCTATTTTTATTTTGACTGAAAACCTAATATGTTTATACTTTTATCATCACATTAATGACATTGAAGACAGAAAGAAAGAAAAAAAAAAGGATAAGTAATGTAACTAATCAGCCAAATGCACGAATCAAGTGAGCAGAAGAAGTGTTTTTAACGAAACAAATATCGATTTGACGAGGCAAAAGAACAAGTGACAGTAGCAATTGATGTAATATCCAAAAAAACCATATTTATCGATTCATATACAAAATGACGTGTAGTTAACCTTCGTTAAGACAAGACAAATGAGATTGACACCAAAATTAAGTGATGATAACAAGGTCTTACTGCTGTCACAATATCTAACTGAAGCTATTGACCTATTTCTATAGTAACGATTTTCATAGAAGAATATTATTAAAGAAAAATCTTCTTTTATATATATATTAAATATATCTATCATTTTATTACAATACATTTTATATCATAAAATTTTACAATTTTATTAGAAGATTGCATTTCATTGACAATTGTAAGAGAGTTGTAAGAATAAAATGACAAATATCATTTTATTCTTTCTCAATCTTTCTTATCTGAAGATCTACTTTATCGATATTCTTGACATTCAGTTCAAGGATACTTAAGCATATAATTCACTATGTCCTTGTCAAATACATGACTTATAATTTTCTTGAAATGCGCATATATTCAATAAATATTTCTATAGAAAATCAATTATTATCTTGCCTTTTCTTTTTCATAAATCAAATTCAACCAAAAAAATGAATGTATCAAATTTAATTAGAAAAACAAAATATATTACACAGTTGACACTTGTGAAAAAAAATAGCTACATCAATTAACTAACTAATGAATAGTGACATAACATAGTATGTTTACTGAGTGTTATTGTTGATTTAAGAAGGACTCATATTTGAAAAAATATTTTTTTTTATTTACCGAATTAAATCATACTTTCATTTTAGTAATTTATAGAAATTTCAATGTTTAGATCATTATTCAAATAAAAATATACTAAATGTTTGCATTAGACTCGTCAAACACTTTATATTAAGTATATACCTGACATTCTAACAGTTCGTAAAAAAAGCCTTCATTTAAATCCACCCTTGATGATGATTGTAACCAATGAATATTTTATGAAAGACTTACTTGAGTTTTATTTCAACATATCTATTAAATCTTAATCAATTATTTGAATAGTATATATTCAATAGAATTTTCGGCATAAAATTTAGAAGAAGTACACTTTATTTTCGAAGTTATCTATCTAAGTTAATTCGATATACTTTGAATAATATTATAATCGATTATACAAATCTTTCAATTTTGTTAAGAAGATATAAGTGATGAACGTATAAGAAATAATTATTTTTATCATCTAAAGTCAATCAGTACAATCTTATATTTGATATAAGCGACATCTGATTTCGTGGTGAATGAGAAACGAATATTCAATTACAGTGTTTTTCTTTTATTTTTTCGAGTTGAAACAAGTTATATTCACACACACTACATTCAATGGATTCAATAGTGTGTCAGAGTAGGTTATCCTTGGTCGTTTAAACCAATAGAATTATGTTGCAATTATTTTTCTTTTATATTTATGATATGTTCGAAACAGAAGTATAGGCGCGCAATATGAATATAGTGTACATATCATCAGGTCGTACCCAACCTGTAAATCTAGGAAGCCAATAAATTTTTTTCTGACGGGCTTTTTTCACGCTACTGCGTATATTGAAAACATTGCGTAGCAAAAAATTTTTCTACACTTGTAAAATCGATCCTTGCGTCATTAGAAAGAGTGTTAAGTTAATTCAATCGAAGACGGCTGCTTTTTGAACTTTAATTATAACGAATTAATTCGGAAAATCTTCAAGTTAATCTGAATAAAAAAGAGAATTCATCAATGATCAGCACATATCATTTTTTACATTCTTGTGTTTTACAGTCATTGAAGCTAAATTTTAATCGAAGGAAAAGAGCGCCATGCTTCACCCTATTTACACTTCTTTTTGGTATGTGTATGATCATGCTATACAAACTGAATTATAACAACTTTGTTTTTTGAAAGTGATTATCGTAAGGAATTAAAAATACGGAACATGTCCATGTTATTTTTAGTTGACTTACTGAATAACTAAGTTCTTTAAATTAAAACGAAATAAAAATTAATACTTATATTTCGGTACGATTAAACTCGTTAACAATGCCAATTACTTACAGAAAATATTAAACAAAACAGTTTTGAAAATGAGAAGAATACTGAATTTTACTGATAACATATTGTCTACTTTTATATTTACGAAAAACCAAGGAAAAACAACAAACTAAAAGAATTCAAAAGACTCTAAACGACTTCATGACACTACAATGAGATGTCATAAAATTTTAAGAAATTTTACATCCAAAAAATTTAAATCTGATTTTATCAAAATTCATTTTCTTCATTCCTGTGCTTCTCTGCGAATATTAGAAAAAAATTTTCGTCTTTTTTGATTTGCATTCTGTCTAGATTGAGAGAGCTTAGTGTACTAATTTCAAGTATGATTTTTTTTTTGAAAAGTATCTGAATAATAAGGAATATCTCACGCATTTTCTAATAGCTTTTACTACTGGTTTTTGATTGGAAGATCTATAAAAATCCTATTAACACTCCTAAAGAATAGATTCATTCGATGCAGAATCTTTTTTCTATCAGGATTGATAAAAATATTTGAGATATTCAAATCTTTTTCAATTGACAATTGCGAAATACTGCCTCGATTGGATCGTATTTTTATGACTAATAAAGTCATAGATTGTAAAGATGTATCAATTAGATTTTCTTTTATATTGAACACATAATTCAATATGCTCTTTTTAATGAGACCATTTCTTATTGGAACTCTCATGTTTCATATAAAAACTTTTGCTTACATTATTAGTCTTCATATCTAACTTGTGCGATTTTTGACTACTATTCGAAGCAGACCTTCAAACAAATCTCGTATTTGGGATCAGTAGAAAGAATTAAATCGATCTATATATATTTTAAATTATTTCTGCGATGTTTTCTTTTTTGATGACATTTTTATTCTTAGGCTTCATCAGCAATACGAGAAATTATGTATTAAATCAAACATTGATTTGGATAAGAAAAAGCAAGTTTCAAACTTGTAAAATGCTATTTGTAGAAAAAAAATCATAGATGATTAAATAATTGGTTAAATTCATATTTTAACATATTCATGAGGAAACAAAATGTAAAAATATAGATCGACTAAATTCTTTGTATTCATTCCAAATATGATATTTATTTAATGTTTTGAATAGAGTTTATTGTACAATTGTAAATTTTACAACAGCTGATTTTCTTTATCGCATTGGAAAACTATTCATTATAATGGAATAGAATGCTGCAAGGGATTATATTAAAATGAACAAGAAATTCAATGTCCAATTCATCATGAAAGAAAGAAAACAAATCGTAGGCTTCTATCTGATTCAAATGGTATTAATAAAATCAACATTGAAAATATTATTTTAGCTTTATTTTATCATGCAAAAGATCTAATCAACAATCTGAACATATCAGTTAACCTGTCAGCTAATTGTTTTTATAGCCATTGAATGATTAATTACTGTTATGAAAGATGCACTATTTCATGATAAAACGCGTATCTCAATATCTTAATATATTCTTCTTCTATTACATATTCTACTTGAATTCCAAAGAATTTTTATCGTTGTTCAATTAATGATCCTTAAAAAGATTGACGACCTTGTGAACTTATCCTTATCGTAGTATTGACATATCTTTCAAATAAATGTTCGTTGCAAATACTCATCTTTATCAATCAATTTAAAGAGGTATGTTATCATAAATACTTTTTTTTCGTTGTTTCTTATGATAAAAAGTATTTCATTGAAATAGAAGAGAGATAAAAAAATATTAATAATAGAATATATTCTCAGCAAATTGATTTAGATCTAAAGAATTTTTTTTGAAATATAATTGAATTGTAAAGCTTGTTCTATATCTAATAAAATGTTTCTTTTTATTATTCAACTATCAGTATATAAAAGATCAAACGAATGAAAAGTTTCAAAATAAAATAGTTGAATTAAGCATAGATTTCTTTTATTTTCTAAACAAATTTCATCGATATAGAAGTATGGAATGCTTTAAAAGTTCTAGAACAGAATATCTAGTGTAACTATAACTGTTGTCGAGAAATCGATGATCATTTATCAGTTTGTTTCCAATTCAGTACGATTAAATTGATTAAATAGTACATTTCACATTCATGTATTTATGTATTAATAGCATTACATGGATTTTTCTATTCCTGTGATTAATATAATACGTTAATTTTGAATATTGCTGGATTTTGAAAGAATTCATATTGAAGGAGCTCACCAAATAAGATTGCAAATATATATCAGAAGAAAGCTTATATATTTTTGTGTTTCAGCGTATTTTGTTCAGCTTTAACTTAAACAAAAAAAAAATTTGGAGGTCATCCTTATGTGTAACCATGCATACATATTTGCTCATGTGATCGTATATTGTGCTCTTGAGAATTTATATACCAAACACTCTTTTTCTAAGTTCGAACCACAAGAACAGATGTATCTTGCTTAACTCTACGAAATGCATATAGATGGTTAATGTTTCATATCTTCCTTCTGAAGAAATTTAGGATTTCTCAATCTCATTAGCATTAACTTCTGATACTAATTCTTAAACATTGTTTCAATGTAACAGCTCGATTTCTCATATACTACCAACCATCAGAATGAAACTTTCTCCAAAACTGTGCAGTCACTCCGACTACAAAATGCACTAATTTTTGTTCGAAGCAACTTAGCCCGAAAGAGTCATTCACTACTAACACTTCATAAGAAAGGCACTTTTTTGTAGAAAACATCATAAAAATGGATAGTATTTCAAGGTGTTCATCATTAGAAGTTGGTTTCTATAGAAAATAAGAATAATATTCGCAATCAGCATGCAAAAATACACTAGAAACTTTATTTCTTATCAAAAATATTTCCCATCGAAATTTGATCTGTAGAGGAGTACAAGTTAAAATTCAAGGAATGGAAAGCTAAGGGGGAGTAGGACTCAAATTTTGATGGAAAATATTTTTGACAAGAAATAAAGTTTCTAGTGTATTTTTGCAGCTTTTGAGAAAGTTTCATTCTAGTGATTTGTAGTATATGAGAAATCCAGCTATTACATTGAAACAATGTTTAAGAATTAGTATTAGAAGTTAATGTTTATGAGATTGAGAAATCTTAAATTTCTTCAAAAGATAGATGTGAAGTATCAATCATCTATATGGATTTCGTAGAGTTAAGCAAGATGCATCTGTTCTTGTGGTTCAAACATAGAAAGAGTGTTTGGTATATAAATTCTCAAGAGCACAATATACGATCGAATGAGCAAATATGTATACATAAAACAGAAGCGATTCAAGTAAGTGAGAATGGTTTTTCATTATTTATCGAATAACACATCACAATTTCTTTCGTACAACTTCTATACTCTTTTGCACACTTTTAATATAAGGATGATTTGAAGGTAATAAACTGTGTAAAATGCTAAGAGCACTTTCATATAATGAGACTGCTTTCGAGTAGTTGCCCATATTTCTATAAACCCAAGCGATGTTATTGTAGGAAGTAGCCAATTCAGGATGATTTGCAGGAAGAGTTTTTTGACGAATTTCAAGTGCTTTTTCGTAAAATGAAAGTGTTTTCGAATACTCTCGCATGTGGTGATACACCAAACCGATGTTGTTGTAGGCAGTAGCCAATAAAGGATGATTTGCAGGAGCAGTTTGTTGATAGATTTCAAGTGCTTTTTCGTATAACGAAAGTGCTTTAGAATACTCTTCCATGTTGTCATACACCTTAGCGATGTTGTTGTACGAAATAGCCAATAAAGGATGATTTGCAGAAAAAGTTTTTTGACGAATTTCAAATGCTTTTTCGTAAAACGAAAGTGCTTTGGAATACTCTTCCATATTGTGATACACTAAACCGATGTTGTTATAGGAACTAGCCAAATCAGGATGATTCTTAGGAAGACTTTTTTTGACGAATTTCAAGTGCTTTTTCATTGTACCAGATGGCCATTTTATAATCACTTTGATCATTCTTGACTAACTCAAGTTCATTATAATAAAGTGCTTTATCACCCTCATCAGATGTCTGTTCGAGTAATAATTTGTAGAGTTCTTCCGCTTTATCCAGCTGTTGTATGTTAACCAACAAATTACCTATTCGTTCCCATCCTGTTCCATGGGCACTTTCTTGTATTTTTTTCGTCAGTGTTCGAAGTTGTTGATCATCATCTAATGTTATTGTAAGTTTCACTTGATAAAGTGGATTGTTTTCATCAATTTGTATAATGTCGCCAATACGAAAGACAGTGTGCATAGAGAAGAGAATTTCTTCTTCCGTCTTGAAATAACTAAATTGTTGGATGAGAGCGAAAGGAGCGGACGAAACAGAAGGATCAATAAACATTTGAAAGAGAATACCGACCATATTTGTTTTTGTTAACGCACCTTTTGCGAATCCGAAGGAAACTTCTCGTTTTGTACTAGTAGATAAGAAATTGTTAAAAGACATTAGACCACCTTTTGTTTTACAAAGTGTTTCAAAATCTTTAGTTGATAGACCTTGTCCTCGATAAACTATAAATGGCTTTTCTTCGTAAGAACTAATCTGTTGTTGATGTAATTGTTCAATTTGTTGATGAAGATCACGTATAATGAAGCCCATATTAATAATGGTGTCAGTTTCTAATGTTCGAAGTGCTCGATTTAACACTTTATACGTGAAACATTCACGTGTATACCAGTTAATAGCCAATTGTGTGTGATATTCATGTTCAAATTCATTAATAATTTCCAATTCAATAATATTACCGTTGTAAAGTTTACGACAGTAATTTGCTAAATCTTTGACAGATTGTTGACCATGCTCCATTTCAAGGAGAATATCCTTGAATATTTGTGTGTACATAAAGTTGGGCTCCAGTTGATTTAGATCTTCACTGGAAGTCCTTTCATTCACGGTAACAAAACTTACCGGAATGGAATCTTGTTCACATTGTTTTACAGCCATTTGCAGCATTTCGCAAATGGGTGTAATTGATGTATATACACCCTTTATTTTCTTCCATTGTTTTGCCCATTGTTCATGATAGGATTTATTACTACAGAAAATATAAATAGCATCTAATTGTGATATACCATGAATATCAGGGACAAAATGTTGACCTAATGATCCCGATGTAATGACGAATGCTTTCTCGTTATCAATGGCATTGAGAAACTGGATACATTGTTCTGTATCGGTAAAAATATTCACCTGGTTAACAATACCTCTTAATTGTGCCAATGTGTTTTGTGAATCTTTGTTTGATTCATGGATATTGGTATCGATCCAAATTAATAAATAATTCTGGATGATCCGTCCAGTTGTCTTGATGGTATTGCCCCCTGTTGTTGCAGTTGTGACGGTAGCCTTCGATAAGTTGGAAGCATCGTGTTTCGATATGTATGCACCCATTTAGTTCTGAATGATCACTTGGTTATAAATAGAATATTTTGTATATTTAGTGGTATTTTTAGACTGAGAAAGAAATTACATTATCTATTTATATAGCTGATGGTCACTATTCAATTATTTTCACTATGCAAAATATTTATCTTTTTTGATACTCAAGGGCGAACTTCACGTAGTTTCTATTGATAATAGTAAGAAAAAAGTACAAGGCAGATAAAAGAAAAAAATGGTCTATGATAATGTTCGAGAGAACAAACAAAAAACCTGATAACATATCTTTTATAGTGTTCTTATTCTTTACAACCTTGTTTAGTAATTTTGCCTGCGAAATTATTGTAGTATCAAAGCATGAGTTTTATTCTGACCTTGAATTAAAATTCAAAAGAACCGGCTAACTTTTGCGTGAGACATTAGTTAAATTCAGCTGACTAAACTTGTATAAAAAGCAATGAGTTTAATACATTCCTAAACAAAAGTTTGTCTCCTTGTCCCTTTCATTTTTTTCATACTGTAAAATTTTATATCAAATTTATCATCAAATAGAGGTATTGTTTATATGTTTTTATTTTAATGTAATGTATAATCATCATTTGCTTCGAATGAGCAATGTATGCACCATTTCATACTATCAACTAATATTTCAGCTAAACCAACTTACGGATTGTTCCACGCTGTTTTATTTCTAGTTCAAATAATTGTTTTGTTTATTATATCTTTTACAATTGATCAAACTCTTTCAACGGGGTTCTGATCTAATGATGCAGCGGGTCACGATAAAACTTAAACTTGGGTATTATGTCCCCATTTGATCGCTACATGACACTTGCGTTTAGAATTGTTATCATCTTGTAAATATTCACTTCCAGGACCTCCAAGAAAGTGATATTTAATAGTAAACAGAAGATCATTTCCGTGGAGATCATACATTAAACCGTGCATTAAGTTTTGAATAAAGACAATGCGTAGGTCTAAATCGTTTCTAGAAAAACATTTCCATGCACATAACTTGAGGAAATATTTAACTGTATGGACACCTTAAATTATACTTGGAAACCACCAAACTTTGCTTCTGGTATTATCTAGTTTAAAAGTCTTTTCATCAGTAAAAATCATATTGTTTCAGTCATAATGCTTATACTATTCTGTCCATAAAACTCACTGCTCGCAATGAACTGCCTTGAATGAGAGATTTTGTAAAGAAAATCCATAATTTTCACTACATTGATTCGAAGGATTCTATCACACTCTTTCCCGTTTTTGCTTTATGAACAGATTTAACTTGACACTAGATGTTATGTTCTTCTTCGGATATCAAAGATGGGGCGAAGAGGAGTCATTCCTTTGGTTTTGGAAGCGTATGTGATAGAAGGTGATTTTTAACAACTGGAATATAGACTGTTGTAAGAGAATTTGTTGGAAGAAAGCTTTCTCAGGTCTCATTTTGAGACATTTTTCAAAAATGTTTGCTTCACGAATTATGTTTTTCTAATCATTTTTTTTAATTAGATGGTTTCTTTCCATTTCAACTGTTAAATATGAAATATGTTTTCGAGCTCATGTCCATCTTTCAAGATGAATAATAATTAAAACTATAGGCGTTTCTGGTCGTTCCATATAAAATAAGAAGTATATATTTGTTTTTCCATTCTAAAAAGGTCGACTTCATATTTTCTCGAATAATACGTGCCTCGAATATGCATTTATAATATTGATTCGAGCAACTGCCACCTTTGACACTTGAATACAAAATAAAAAAAATATTTCTCTCTTATTAGAGGAAAAAAATCGAATATTCATGTCGATGGATGATGTATTTTTTCGTATTGTATGTTTACTGCTGCTCAAATAAAATATTGCCTTTGGTAACATGTTCTTCTGAAACAAACGCTGAATGGATAGTTTTAATGCAGCTATTATATCGTCAGAATATTTTAATTTTCACAAGCGAAAAACAATTTGTTGCTATATGGGACTTCAAAGAGTCGTGTATAGAAAGTCAAGTGCGCTTTTATTTATTACTAGACGATTTTTGTTATGCATGCTTTTGTCTCGAACTTTTAAAACCCTTACATTCATTAAATCTGAAGCTCTTCACGCGACTACTGGACACATCTGGACATGCAACACACACAAACCACTTCGATTTGGATTTAACTTCAATAATAACACTATTTGAATAATTTATTTTTGAACTTGGACCTATATCTATTTACCTTACTGTCTTTCTGTACTTGTTTCTAATTCGTAATTCCTAGTCAAATTGGAAGTGGCTGTGTGTATCCACAAAGTTTCAATCAACTATTTAATCAAATCTCAAGTTTTTTACAGTTTTCTCTATTCTTATTTATTGATATATATATAGGTTATTGAAACTTATATTGAATTGCATTTCATAAATTATTTATTAGAATCAAATAAATTATATAAAACAACTTTTACAAGAAAACAATAAGAGAAAAAATTAATATTAGTTATGTGCAAATAAATTACAGTAGAATGCAAAGGTCTTTGCCCTCAATATGTTAAATGGCTCTACGCATGAATATGATAAGTATGTGAATGTAATATACACAAATAGAGCATAGTACAAGCTTCAAAAATAAAACAATACATGGTTGATACTCTTTTGTTTTAAACCAATCCTAGTGAAATACTTTGATTTCATCGACTTGATTAAATCATTTAGAGTGATTTAGTTGATTTTTTCATGTATTTTAAATAGAAATCTGTAGAAGTAATATAGACTCGATAGTTTCGGTTTCTCGACAGAGTATTTGATGGACGACTAGATATTCTATACTAAATTAGTGTCGACTTTACTCAATGTCTATTCGATTAGCTGATACACATTCTTCATAAGGAAGTTTTTCATTATTTAATTAGGATTCTTAGATTCATTGCCGTCTAGGAATGGGAATATGGAATAATCCAGAGAATTTGAACATAGTAATGGTTATACATGTTAATGTTGAATAGTAATTACTGATTAAATTCTCATTGTTTCATAAGAGTCACTGAACTAGTTTCTTTCTGCTAGTAGCAGTGATCATACAAGGTCGAGTAAAACTCTATAAAAGAGCATTTGTGTTCTCAATTGAGACTTATTTTCTGGTTTTGATGCATTTCAAATTGCAGTTTGAAGAACGAACCCCGTCAGACGAGCATTTATGACAAGATGTCGATGGCCAATTATCTCAATAGTGTAAATGAGTTCTTTGCTCCGCTTTTAGCACAGTTGGATTTCATCTTCGAGGCCTTCTCTCTATAATCCAAGGTTACTTATGACGATTTGTAGTTTACATAACTACATATTGACTACTTCTCACTTTCCACAAAGATCTCTCAGAAATCTCTGGAGGTAGGCTTTCAAATAGGTAGCTTAGACAAAGGACAAGGACCTTTGCACCTTACTATATTTGTTTTCTATTTCTGAATCGGTTCACTCCATCCGGCAAGGTTCTTTAAATGGTAGAATACGAAATTTTGGTACTCCCTAAGTATCTATTAAATCTCCATCATTCATCAAAATAATATGATATATTTACAGTTTATTGATCATATCAGATGGAATTTTCTGCTGACGAGTCAAACTTTAAAGAAGCTCTCGTTATTTTCGAAATTGCTTGTATAAATTAATTTAATATTCTATAAGAAAATACGAATGATGAATATACGAAAAATAATTACTTTAATTGTCTGAAATACTGAAAAGTAACATAAAGTTCTGAATAGATTTATTTTGTATTTGATATGAGTGACATCTGAATCTTGGTAGATGAGAAACGAATATCCAATCATATTACTTTGTTTTTTACTTGATTTTATATGGTCCATACAATTGTGGGTTTTATTTTATTTTTTTATGAAAATCATTCAATCTATACAGTCTTTTATCAGATTTATTTTTTAACCTTATTTAGTTAAAATGGCAACATCAAACAATGAAAATGAAAATCTATCATTACCATTAAAGAAAAATTCTAAATCATCAAAAGATCATGTAAAATTTTATTTTAATATTTTATAAAATAAAGTTTTTTTTTTCTATTTTAAATAGACTTATGATCTTGATTGGATTAAACATACAAATGCTAAATCATTTTTAAATAATGAACGACATATATTAAAAAAACCTATTACAGATCAAGGAATGCAAAAACGTTTAAGTAAATACAATGGATTAGTTAATCGTATGACATCAGAACAAATTAATAGTGAATTAGTAAAACGGCAATTATCAACAAGGTTACAAAAACAAAAACAAATTCTTTTTTTAATTTGATAATCAAAATAATTTATTTATTTGTGATAGCTAGTGGTGAGATTGAAATTCGTCGTCTTCGTTTGAAACATTATTATAAAGCTCAATTAACATTTGGATGTGAAAATCCATCTAAAATGATTGAGCAACATTTTGAATATGTTGCTGTCGTCGATTTTGAAGCAACATGTGATCATAATCAAGGAAATAATTATCCACATGAAATTATTGAATTTCCTATTGTTCTTATTAATGTACAACAACAATTAATTGTAATAAATTAATTTAATAATAGAATTTTAACATATATATATATATATATTTGTATGTTGATAGGTTGATAAATTTCAAACATATTGTCGACCAACAATTAATCCTATTTTATCAAAGTTTTGTAAAGAATTAACTGGTATTGAACAAGTATGTTTATATTTATATTAATTATGTATCTGAGACATAAGATGAAGTTTATTAAATAATAAAATTAATAAATTTTTTCTTTTAGCATCAAGTAGATACTGCTCCTACATTTCCTGAAGTTCTTCAAAATGTTGAAAATTGGTTAAATGAAAGACATCTTTTATCATCTAATAAACGTAAATGTGCATTTGCGACAGATGGGTATAAAAAGAAAAACAAAAGAATTTTTATATATTTATTATTTCTTGAATTATTTTTTTTTTATAGTCCATGGGATTTTGCAAAATTTCTTCGAATACAATGCCGATTTAATTCTATATCATATCCACGATGGGCTAAAAAATGGATTAATATTCGAAAAGAATTTGCTAGTTTTTATTCTGTACAACGATGTGGTAGGAAAATAAATCTATAAATTCTTTTTAATTGGTTGTTTTTTTTTTGTAAATAGGTATAGACAAAATGTTACAGTGTCTTGGTCTTGTATTTGATGGTCGTCATCATTCTGGTCTTGATGATTCAATTAATATAGCTCGAATTGCTATTGAATTAATGAAGGTTAAATGTTTCTTTTTTTTGTGATGATTAATAATACTTATATTATTTTTATAAATGTATAGGATGGTTGTGTTCTACTATTGAATGATGGTATTCGTGCATCAGATCCTAAATTTATTGATTTAAATAGTATTAATGATAGTTTATTAGATATTGGTGAAGAAGAAACAAAACATCATGATAATTTAGTAGTTTTTGATGAATAAACTTTTTCTTATCTTTGTTAAATTAGTTTCTTTAATAAAAAATATATAAAGTTAAAAACAAAAATGTTCTTTTTTTTATTATTTTAATCAAATTTATTTTTTATTCTATAATTTTATAATAGATTATGGAACAACCTGATGAATGTTTTGATCCGTTACAATTTGCTGTTGATCTTGATTTATCAAAAACAACAAATTTAAATACGGATGAAAAAGTTTATATATCAAAAAGTCTTATTAATCAAGCAAATGGTTCATCTTATATTGAATTATCATCAACAAAAGTAACATGTGCTATTTATGGTCCACGTGAAACATCTTCATCATCAGATGAATCATATTCAAAATGTTTACTTGAAACATCAATTAAATTTTCTCCATTTGCACGTCAACAACGTATTGATCCACGTTTAATACAATATGATAATGATGAAGATTGTGAAGAAGCTGAATTATGTTCACGTCTTGAAGAAGCACTTTTACCATGTATACTTCTTCATAAATATCCAAAATCACAAATTGATATTATTATTGATATTATTGAAGATGATGGACAACATTTATTATCAGCTATTATACTTTCAGCTACTGTTGCTTTAATTGATGCTTGTATTGAATTATATGATACAGTTGTTGCTAAATCATTAAAAGTTGATAAATCATTATTTACATTATGTTACATGCCAAATTTATCACAAGTATCATGTTTATTTTTTGATGGAGAAGCAACACCAAATCAACTTGATATATTAACTGATGAAGCTGTAAAACAATGTCAATTATTACATAAAGCTATATGTAAAGTGGTTATAAGTGACCTTAAATCAGCAGTAGCTTTGAATCGAAATATGATTTAAATAAAACATTTTTTCAGATATTTTAATTGATGATAATAATATGAAAAAGAATAAAACAAAAAAACTATGTTATGTTCATCAAATATTAATAGGAGAAGATGTTTAACAGAAGTTTAAATACTATTTTTTCTTAAAGTTTATATTTTGTCTCAGATATTCATTAAAGAAATAATAAATTCATTTTTCAAATTAATATTTTCGAAATAATAATAATCAGTTTTCTAAAAATATACTCGTATAATCGAAATAAATGAATGAGTAATAATAAAAGAATGTATTAACTTATGAATAGATATATTTAATATACTAAATTTCTTATAAGGAAATAAAAGAAAAATCTGTATTTCATTTTTTATAATATTTTTAGCTAGATAATAATGAGAAACGTTTTGATTAACAATCAATTATTGTGTAAAGTATTTCGAATGTCTAGATATAAGAAATAGAAAAAATAACATATATATTATATTCAAAACAATTTATAAATTAATAAAATAATTTTCTAGTTTTATTTTCAGTGACATCTATGCAAATAAAATCGTTCATTTTTCTTCATCATAAAAGAAAAAACTATCGATTGGATAAATCGATTGATTGTTACTCTTCTTCTTCTCTCATAATTGTTTTCTTTTCTATCAAATCATCTAATACTTTCTATTCTTATCTAAAATTCTTACTTTTTCAGATGTCACAAATTTGTCCTCAAACATTATCTACAGCAACATCCTCAACTTCATCACTTCCTCCATCATCATCGAATACTTTAAATACAAGTATAACAAATTCAATAACAAAAGTTTTTATTTATGTTGATAGTAATCGAGATGATGCTAATGAGCCATTTTCTATAAAATTAAATAAACCATCAACGTCAATTACACTTGATGATTTTCTAACTGCTATGCCACGATCATATACAAGAAATTATAAATATTTTTTTAAATCTGTTGATCCTGTTCTTGGTGTTATACGTGAAGAAATAACAGATCGAAAACAAATTCTTCCATCAGCTAATGGACGTATTGCTGCCTGGCTTATGCCAGCTGCTTTATCACAAGATACAACTAATGATATAACAACTACAACAGCAAATACAAGTTATCGACGACAAAATCGTCAACAAGATGATTCATTATTTACTAGTGATACAAGTGCATCTGAAATTACGGATATGGCTAGTCAAATTGATCATGATGATGATGATGATCGGTTAAAATAATTTAATAAATTTATATTATTTTAATTAATTATTTAATTTTTTCAATAGATTCTCATCAATTACAGAAACAACAAATACAACAGATACAAGTAGTAATTATTATCGAAGAAGACGACGAAGACGAAATCGTCATCATCGTCGAGAAAGAGTAATATATTAATATTTATTAAAAATTATTTTAAGAAAAAAAAAAATTTCTTTTTAAAGGCTTCATCAATGAGTAGTATGACTGATTCAACTATTTCAATGGATGTTGTTACTGTAGTGTTAAGTTTAGGTAGATTAATCATTATTTAATATTATAAACAAATATGTTTTTGTTTTCTTTATATATATATATATAGAACGTATTAAATATCTTGGTATGACTGTTGTTGGTGAATCTGATGGTGGAATTATTGTTGGATCAATTATGAAAGGGTAGAAATTATTTTTTTCTTTTCAACTCAAACTCTTTATAATAAAAAAAAAATTTATTTAAATATATACTTCCTTTATATTGAAATTTTTAAATTTATTCATATTTTAGAGGTGCTGTTGATGCCGATGGTCGTATTCAACCAGGTGATATGATTTTACAAATGAATGACATCAGTTTTGAACATATATCAAACAGTGATGCTGTACGTTTATTACGTGAAACTGTTAAAGATGCAAAGTAAAATAAAATCATATTTTTTTTTTTAAATTTAAAATAAAAAATAAATTCTTTAGATCAATAAAATTAGTTATAGCAAAACGATGGAATGATCATCATAATATAATAGATGATGATGAAAGTAACAGTTATTTTCCATTTCCACATCAAGCAATAATAAATAATAATGCTCGACAAGATCCAATTCGACCAATTGATCCTCGTCAATGGGTTGCACAAACAAATGCTGTACTTATGCGACGACGTTCTTCACTCTCGCCTCCACCAGTAGCTAGTTCAACATTATCATCATCACCTTCAAATTCTCCACATAATAATGGTGTTAAAAGTAAATATTATTTAAAAAAAAATGAAGAAAATTTTGTATTATTTTTTGATTATTTAATAGAATATCATTATGATTTAAATTTAACACGTAATTCAGATATGGAAACAATATGTCGTGCTATGCAACAGTCTCAATCAGGTTTAGATATACGTGATCGTTTATGGCTTAAAATAATTTTAAAAAATTCTTTTCTTGGTTCGGATCTTGTACATTGGTTATATAAACATGTTGATGGTTTTATTGATAAACAAGATGCAAAAGAATATGCATGTGCTTTACTTGAACGTGGTTATATTCGACATCCAATTGTTGGTTTATTAACACGTGGTTTTAGTAAATCATGTTATTATGTATTTGGACGTTTAAGTAATAATAATAATAATGATGATGATGATGATGGTAGTCAAATAAATGAAATATCTCAATTAACATTAGGTGAAAGTACAGTTAATTATGAAGCTATCACACGTCCAACATATGGTTTTCTTGATAAACATAATGTACCAGTTTTATATGCATCAACATCATCACTTACATCTTCATATAATAAGAAAAGTAAAAGTCAATCAAGTAAAAATACAAATTATATTTATTTTAATTAATTATAAAAAATAAAATATTTTTTTTTTATTTTAAATAGGTGGTGAAAGTGGTGGTATCCGTATGACACCTTCATCATTTCTTGCAAAGAATAATGCAACATTTTCAACAATACGAAGTCATCATCGTCCGAATAATAATTCGACTTGTACAACAGATAATTCAATAATAACTATCTAGTCAGTTTTTCTTTTTGTTCGTTTCTAAGAAGTCAGATTAATAATATTATTATTGTTTAATACAGATATTAACTGTTTTTGTTTCTTATCAAATACGCGTTCGTTTACGTGTTTATTAATCTCTTATGTGCACTTTTTTTTGTTTGTTGTTATTAGTAGTAATCTTTTGTCTTTTTTTCTCTTTTTTTTTTTGTTTATGTACAATACGTATATATATATATAGTATCTTAGATATATCTCCCCCCGGAATATGATGGATGAAATAATCAAAAGTGTTTATATGTGTGTCTTTGTATACAAATGAACTTATGTCAAATAATAAGAAAAATAAATCTGACTATGAACTATAAATGATCATAAGAGAATATATATAATATTGTTGAAATTATGAATAATTAAATCATAATGTTGACATTGTTTTATTTATGATCAAATCTTATAGTCTATGTATATAAAATCATGACTTTTTATAGAGAAAAAATTGTTTTTTTTTTTCATTGATATGCATATAGAAAATTGTCATCATTTCAAAGAGAAAGAGAGAAGACTAAATGAGAAGAATCAATAATATTAGAAAAAGAAAAAGAAAAGCTTGGTTTTAAACAGGAATATGATACACACAAACACACGAACGGATGTAAGATCATTTCAGTTTTTAATTCCGAATGTGAGAAGAAAGAAAATCTTGTATAAATACAAATAATTAAATTTCGTAATTTTCTCATGAAAATACTACAAATTTTCAAGAATAAGTTGTTCTTGTGGATATAATTTTAACTGTTCAAATGTGTTTGAATGATTAAGTGTTGTCAACTAAAAAAAAAAGAAAGAAAGGAAGATAAATAAATATATATATATAGAAAATATAATCATTGATAACATACATCACGTTTTGGATACGTCGATAAAAGTTTGTAATCACCAAACATACGACCTTGACTTGTTAGGTAATCAAAAAGAATCTAAATAAATATAAAATTAATAATTTTCAAAACAAAAAAAAAAGAAATAATTAAATAAAAATATACTTGAAGAGTATCATTCACACGAAAACGTCTCAATAATATTCCTTCATCATTTGGTAAACGAATTTTCAATCGAGTTATATTCTTTTCTGTTTCATTTGGTTCTTGAGGTAGACGAGCTTTACATTCTTCTTGTTGTTGCTTAAATAAAAAGAAAAAGAAATCTATAAAAGTAAAATAAATTAAATTAAATTAATTTACTAATTGTTTTTGTTTCAATCGTTCATTTGCATGCTTTTCTTCTTCTTGTCTTTTTTCATCAGCTATTCGTGCTTGTTCTTTAGCTAAATCAGCTTGAAGTGATTGATGATATTCATCTTCTTGTTGTTTTTTAAGATCTTCACGTTTCTCACGCATAATTTCTTCTTCAGCATCACGTTGTCGTTGTTGTTCAAATAAATCATGTGATTGAATAAGATTAAGTAAAACTTCACTTGGTGTACTTTTCCCTTCAATTACACTTACTAATTCTAATGAACCACGAGTACGTATAACAACAAGTAAAAGTGGAAATGCATCTTTTTCCATTCCATATATACGTTGAGCATATTGATGACCTATACATCGTTTAAATATTTCTATTAATCTAAAATAAATTAAATATTTTAAAATAATGAAAAATAAAAAAGAATTCTTTTTTTACCTTGTTCGATTAGCATCTGTTGTCACATCCCAAGCCCATACAACATAATTATTTGCTAAATATTCAACAATTGTTTCACCCGCTAATACTTGAGCACAAAAGACATTAGCACAAACAGATCGATCATTATGTAGATAAATAGCTAATGGACGTCTCTATTAATAAAAAAATAAATCATAAATTTATTTTAAAAAAATATTCTATCAAGAGATTTACTTCATGTCTAGATGCAAAAACAGAATCTTGTATAGCTTGTTCTAATGAACCAATATAAAGAATTGGTCCTGTTGCACCATAACGTGCATGAAATACACGTGAAAAATGTTCAAGACCCATTATATCATCTGTACAACGTTCAGGAACTGTAAGAATCAATATATAATCATTTATTATTCTCATTATCATATAATTTAATTAGAAATAATTAACTTACTAAGTAATTCTCGATTTAATGTAATATTACTAGCAGTTGTTGTATTAGACGTATGTTGAGGTACAGTAGTAATATCATCATCATCTTGGTCTATTTCAATTTCATTTTCAATATCCATAGGTTCGTCTTCACTTCCATGTTTATTAACTATTGCATGCTATTATATACATAATAGAATTAAAAGAAAAAGAATGAGAAAAAAAAACTAAATAAATATATTTATTATTTTTACTTTTGAATCTCGTTTACTTGTAGGTGTTTGCTGATTTGATGAAGGTTCTATTTTACGAACAATAAGATGAGCTTTACGTCCAATAGTTGTATGACGTAATTCATCCTAAGAAGAAAAAATAAACAAAATAAAATAAAATATAAATATATAATTTTATTAAAAATATTACTGAATCTTTTGCACCAAATAAACCAGTCCAATTCTGTTGTCTAATTGGTAAATGAGTAACATGTTCGATTTCTTTTTTCATCTAAATATTATATAAATATTTTTTAAATTATTTCTTTATATGAATTAAAAAAGAAAAAAAAAATAAACCTCGCCAATTGTTGTCGTTGGTTTTAAAACAAGTTCATATGGTGTTGTTTTGCTTGATTTATCGTCATATAGCACCGTAACTGGAAAATAAGTACTTGTATTAGGTGGGATATGTCTACTTGGTGATGGTGGATGACGATGATCTCTACTAGATTTAGGAGAAAAAAACTCAAGAAAATGTATTTTTAGTTTTGTATTGAAATATTTGACTATACTTGGAAGTAGTTGTAGTTGTTGATGATCGAGCAGTTCCATTTGTTGCTGAAGATGCTATTGCTATAAGATGAATCTTGTTCTCTTTAGGTAAATGCAGTTCTTTTAAAATTGTCTAAAAATTTAATAGATATCATGAACTTATTTTTGGAGAAAAAAAATTGATATTTTTGAGAAGAGGAAATATATAAACTGATTTGTCGATAATTGAAAAAATAAATATTTGTCCATTTATTCTTCAAAGAAATTTTCTTTTTTTTTTGTATTTCTTATGAAATTCATATTGAACTTGCATAGGAGTCAAATAGAGTAGAAAACATATCCAATTATATATTTCCATGTTTTAACATAACAGAGGATTAAATATACAAGTTATCTAACATTATTTATAAGTAAAAGAATCATTCATATAGTTTGAGACGAAATCTTCTTAATGTTAAGAATTGTTTAAATCTCTTTTTAAGGTATATATCAAATCACATATTTTATAACTAGATTTTTGTTCTTCTAATAAAATAAAATAGTTTTATCTAACGATTTATTATAAAAAAAAAAATGATTCGTTTTATTATGTGATTCATACTTGATCATTATAAAGTTTTAAACACCAATTATTAGCAAATTTTTGTCGATCTGGTGATATATGAAATTTTTCATTAATTTTTTCTCGTAATTGATCTGAATATATATATATATATATAATTAATTTAAAATGAAAAATTGCATAAGAAAAAAAAACATACAAACACTCTCATTATCAGATATTGGAATATGTTCTGTGTGATCCTTATATTCAATTGTAAAATGAAGTTCACGAACTAAAAATAAATTTCGAAATATTTGATATAATTCTTAATTTTCATATAAATATCAAACCTGCTCCGTGATTTGTTACTCCACTTGCTCCTTTATTTATTCTTGAATTACCTGGTAAACTTTTAATAAAACATAAATCATCTGAATCATCATGTTCATCAGAATTTGAATGACGTTTATGACTGCTATTATTATAAGATGATTTTTTCACTATTGATGGTTGTTTTATAGTTGTGGATCGATGAGATGTCGTTGTTGGTGAATGTTTAGGTACTGCTGATTCACTACTAGCAATACTTCCACTTCCAATTCGTTCATGTACAGCTTGTACAGCATTCTATTATTAATAAAAAAGACAACAAGATGTTTTAGATTGAAAAAAAAAAGTTTATTAAAATATTTTTACAAGTAAATTCCATTGATATTGTTCAAGAACAGCAATACATTCGTCCATATTTTCTAAACCTGTACATTCCTATAAAAAAAATTTTAATATTATAAAAACTAAAACATAATTTATTTACTATAAAATCCGCCAAAATTTGTTCACGTGATTCACTAGTCATATTCAAATATATAAGAAAAATATTTTAATTAATAAATCTAAAATAGAAATAATCTATTTAAGTGTAAGTAAATATTAGTGATTACAAAAAGCAAAAATTAGTTCATTTAAAAAACTACAAGATTATTAAGAAAATATTATCACCATAAAAATTTTATATGTATATATATTGTCAATATGAAAATAATATAAAATATATTATGGAAAATTTGGTATTGGACGATCAACAGTTGGTGTTCGTTCATCATCTTCATCATCAGCATCATCAGAATCTACATGTACTTGTTCGAATGTACGTATTATATCTTCTCGACGTAGATGAGGATGATGAGAAGAAAATTCATTGAGATTTTGTCTCATAGTAGGATCATTACTTAATAATCGAGCAAAACGTGAATTACGTGGATTTAAACTATTCTCATAATCTGCATGAGAAATCATTGACATTGAACGTAAAAATTCACGATCATTATGATGTTTTGATCGACGATGCATATCACGTGATTGAAATATATGTAATAACATTTGTTGTTTTGCTTCTTCCTATAAATATAAAAATATTTTATTTTTTAAATAAAAAATAGAAAAGAATTTTACTTTAGCTTTTTCTAATTGTTGTTCACTTAAATCAAATTTACCTTTAAATTCTTTTAAAGAAAAAAGAAATTCATCAACATTAGGTTTATTATTAGACCCTTCGATAAGACGATTGAATACATAATCACCATTCGTATTACGATATACACCAATTAATAATGGATATTGATCAATAGAATGTGTATTAAATTGTTTATCACTAGTCCATGGTGCAAAAACAGTTTTGCAATATTCATTTAATCTTATAAAAGTCAAAAATATATTATAAGATAATGAAATTTCTAAAATTTATGATATAAAATAAAAAAAGAAAAATATTTGTATTTCTATTCTATTATTATTACGATAGAATGCTATCGAAGATAATTTCTATATATTCAATATATTTTTTTTTGACGAATTGACAAATTTTTAAAATATTTGTCAATATATTACGTTGAATTTATCGTTTCGTCATACTTCATACAAATCTATAACTATATGATGTAGAAATTTCAATATAGTGTAAAATGTATTTTTTATAAATTTATATTTTCTCCAATTTTGATATAAATCAGGATGACTAAAGATTTTGATTTTAATTTTATAATTCAAAATATCTAAAAATTTAAATAATATTTTTTTGTCTAAACTATCTATTGTAAATATATTATATTTTATCTATAATAAAATAGAATTTCATAATTTTATTTCAAATTAAATACAAAATAACTTTAATTATATGTTTCTTTTGTATATATATATATATATAGTAACAAACAAAGAATACACCTGAATATTCTTGACTTGATGTGTCACCGATGATGAAAGATAAAAGTAGGTAGAAAAAGAAGATAAAACTACGTATGATTGATTCATTACATATGTTAAGAAAAGTGAGCAATTTTTGTTTTCTACAGATATTTTTACGGATATTTCATTCTTTCCTTCCTTCCTTCCTTTTTTTGATTTCAAAAATTTATCTTGACAAATACATTTCTATTCATTTATAGATAAATAACAATGTTAGAAAAATCTTATATTTGATTGAATTTTTAAAATTAATAATCATATTTTCTATCTTACTTTTGTGAATTTGATTCATATGTAATATCCCATGCCCAAAGAACATAATTATTCATTAAATATTCAATAACTTTTTCATTACATAAAAGTTGTTTACAAAATAAATTTGTATAAACACTTTTATCATTATTCACATAGATTAAAAGTGGACGACGCTAAAATAAATTTAAATAAATCATATTAAAATATAAAATTTTTTTTTATTACTTCACTAATTTCTTTCGAATTAAACGCTTCTTTTACAGCATCTTTTAATGTACCCATAAAAACTGCTGGATAAGCATTAAATCGACGACTAAGACATTTTGTTAAATGTTCAATAGCCTCTACTTCAGTTTTACATTGATCAGGAACTATAAACATATACATATATATATATATTTCAATTATACAAATTCTTTTTCTTTTTCACTTAATCGATCTTCGAATTCTGGTGGTGCATCCATAAGTTCATTATAAAATTCATCATCTGTTGTAACATTACTTCGATCAGTTGTATGAACACTATCACCTTGTTCTACATCCGATGCATACTGAAAAGAAAAAAATTATATGAATAAATATATTGAAAATTTAATTGTTTTTTAATCACCATTGTTTGTTAGTTTTTTTTTTTTTTATATAAAACTATAATCTAAAGAAAAAAAATGACTAATTACAATACACAAATACAAATGTGTTTTGTTTTCTTTGTTTTTTAATTCTATCAATAAATCAAATGAATGAAAAAAAAAAATGAAAAAGACAAAAGAAAAAATCAACATCCAAAAATAGCGATAAGACACTTGTTTACTTTTTTTTTTCTTTTTGTTCTTTTCAATAACAAAATAAAAAAAAAAGAAAACCACCCGTATAAAAGCATGCACTGTTTTATTTTGTTTTTTTTTATTCGAATGTAACTACAAGATCTTCTTTATGAACGATCTTAATTTCATCAATTAATAACCGTGATAATTCATTTGCCGTATGTGCAACAAAATGACATATATCAGATGATATAGGTCGATTTGAAAGTAATGATGATAAATTTGATGCACCAGCATCTGGTAATGATATTACTCGGGTTGATTGTAATGATTTACCTAATATTTGTCTTAGATGATCATTTTGTGCATTTAAATTTTGTGCATTTGAATTTGTTTGATGTGTACTTGCACCCCACCCACCAACATCAATTAAATCAGGTAACATTCGTTCAACAATTGTAGCCATTGATGATTCAGCTGTTTCACTTGGTAAAACTTTTGCTGAAAAAAAATCATTTTAGATAGTTTATTTAAAGAAAAACAAAGTCAATATCTGAAGAAAGAAAAGTTTTTTAATATTATAACAAAATTTATTATTAAAATACCGTCAAAATCACTAATAATATTATCATGATTTAAGATGAAATGATTATCTATTGTAATTTGTGATATATAAGATGTATATTACTCATACGATTTTAATAAATGTATTGCAATAATGCTTAGGATAGAGTTTGGGAAAATATCCTGCTACTAGTATATAATAAAATTATGGCATATTCATTTTCAAAAAGTATTTCATGAAAATTTTTTTCAAAATTTTGTGACGTACTCGTAGCTGGTTGTCTCCCGAACGCCTTAAAATTCAGTACATTCATAGAAAAAAATTGTTTATATTCTACAAAAATTAGATTACTGTGTAAAATCAACACTTTTGCATATTTTTCTTTATAGACAATTGTTGAATAGAATACAAATATTGTACGAAAATGGCCAATGTTTATTTGAAAAAAATCTTTTGAAAAAATATTTATACAAGTTTATCAATCAGTCAAATATATTTTTCTTTCATACAGTACGACTCTGTGATTTTTCATTATATTATTTGCATTTTATACATCAAACTAAATATATGAGGTTGATTTTAAAAAGGTATTTTAAGAAGAAAAAAATGTTTTATATAGAAATACACAAAAGTTTGATAAGAAAACTTTACTATTTTACCTGTTGTTGATTCAGTAGGATTATCATTTAATATTGGTGGTGGTAGTGGTGGAACAATTGTTGTTACAAGAGACGATGGTTCAACATTTGTTGGTGCGTTAAGTGAAGTTGGCGTCACCGGATGATGATATTGATGATGACTACCCGATTTCCGTAATAATCTATGACATAAATAAAAGAAAACAAATTAATAATGTTTTTTTCGAAAATTAATAAATAATGTACGGTGTTCGATCATTGACTTCCGAAGATGTTATTGACCGTTGTGAGGTTGATATTGTTGAACCATCACCAAGATTGTTATTCGATTGTGAGTCATCTGAGTTTTTACAACACCACGGACAAATATTGCCCATTCTTAATAATAATTAATGTTATCAAGAAAAAAATATATATAATATGATTAATACTAAAAATTAAGACAAAATATGAATCATAAAAAGCTACAATAATAATAAATAGAGAATTTAAAACAAAATGCAAATCAACTAGATGACATAGTAGCAAAATCATATTGCTGTTTGTTCCGTGTGATACCATACTTAAAGATCTTTGGATAAAAAGAATAAAACGTAAAAGTATAAAAGATGTCAGCAGTTATCGAATAATCTGTATGTTATTTATTTTGATTGACATTGAAAAATGAACGAGATATAAAGATATATTATGTAGGTCATTTTTTTGAAGAAAAAAAAGGTAAGTTGAGTAGACAAATTTTTATTTTTTTTTCAACTTGAGAAAGCAGATAAATAAATAAAAATGCAATAATTTGATTCCAATTAAACTTTGTTTAATAAAAAGATCAGTCATTTATAAAAAGTGATTATTATGACAAATTTTTCTATTTTTATCATTTTGAAGACGATCAGCCGTATAACAAAAGAAGAATGATAAATAGAAAAAATGTAATTTTTACATTAGTTAATAGAATCAATCATGATAATAAACAGTTTATCATGAAAATTACACAAAAAATAGCGCTAAGAATATGTTTATTTACATCATTACATGAATTTATATACAGAATTATATTACATAGCATTTAAACCAAGTTGGGAGTTATGATATAGTCTATCGAGATCATTTATTATTATATTATATACGAAATGATGTCTACACGTATAGTTTATAAGTTATTGACATTTACTACTGTTTCTTATTTACAATGCTGATTGTTATACAATGTTTGCCTAAAATGAGATACATTTATTTTTTATGTGTCAAGCATTTGTTGCAACGCATTTTTTTGTTTTTATTAAGAAAATACAAAATTTATTTAGTAGATTTTTCTAATTCATTATGAAGATTTATATTATCATCACATTGGAATATTCTATTTTTTTCTATAATTGAATAGTCTTCAAACTTTTAGCAAAGAAAAATAAAAATAAAATAGATATATTTTCTCTTGACAATCTCTTCTTGATAAAAAATCTTCTTTTTATTCATCATTATCAAAGTGATATTTATTAATCAATAGACTGTTAAAAATAAACTTTAGATTAATATTTAAAATTGCAAATTTGTTTATTATATCTTATCGCTTATTGTTAACAGCAATTTTTAATCTTAATAAGATATTTTGTCTATTTTATTGCACCTAACGAACATGTAAATAAAGCAAAGATGAAATCGGCATTAATCTATTGATCTATCAGAGTTCAAAAATGACATATACATTTAGGTATACTGTTGTAGAAATAATGTTGTCTCTGCGAATATCTACTCTATTACCGATTAGTTTCGCTAAAAGCAATCTGTTAGTTTAATTTTGTGATCATGTTATTCAACAAGTTTTTAATTATTAATTTCTATGATAGACTGAACATGCAAACCACAAAGAATTACCTTCAACAATGAACGACATCTGTTTTATTTCCTATATACATTATAAATGAAGAGGTATCATCGTGACATTTTAAAGGACAATGGTGATTATGATTGTAATATATTAAACTTAATTGATTTAAAACTTTGAGAATAAGAATATGTCCTATCGTCCATCATCTGCTCGTCGTCAACAAACAAGTATTAATCCAATCACAGGAGAAAAAATTGATTACACTAAAAAGGCTCATTTTATAAAAGATCAAACTACACCTATGTACGTAAATTCTGTAAAACTTTTCTTTTTTTTGTTATTTAATCATAATTGTTATTTTTTTTCCTCGTAGCATTCCATCATTAGATCTTAGTGATGTCACTGAAAGTGATAGACAACCTCCACCTTCAGCTAAACAATATCATGGATCTGCAAGGTAAGATATTAAAAGAGACTATACAAAATAATTCATTTATTTCCACTTAGACCAATGTCTGGACGTGGTGGTGTTAGTGCTCGTCTAGGTTCACATCGGCCAGAAAGTCGGGCATACGGAAATTTTGATCATCAACAAGCTATTTATACGAATCGTCATGGAAATTTACTGGTATATAATTAGAATGTTGTATATATTCCTTTTTTCTATGAATTAGAATTTGATACTAAACAAATATTGAATATTGTAATCTGAGATTTAATAATTTCATCAATTTAATGAATATCTGATAACCCTTATTTATGTTTCTTTTTAGCAAAATATTCATTATGATCTGAATCCTGATCGTATACCTTCAATGGATATTCAAGTTGTTCCTCCACTACAACCAATGTCATCTCGTTCTCAACGAGCTTTATCAACTCGTTTACCTGATTCAGTTCGACCAGCATTAATATTAGATGGAAATTTAGATTTAAATCATCATCAAAAATCATTTATAACATCAATAAAATCTCCAATCGATGAATTTCAATTAGCTTGGTTAGAAAGTGGAAATCATCAAGATTCTTTAAAAAAAGTTGCTGCTGAAGAAAAAAATGAACAACGAAAACAAGAAACAATGACTGAACAAGTTTTATCTGATCAATTATCACGTTATGTATTAAGTGATATTGAACAAGAAGAAGATCGTCATAAACCAATGATTATTCAACAACAACCAAGACGAAATCTTGATAGACGTATGCATGATACAAGGTATTTAATTAGAGAAAAAAAGCAGGAATAAAAATTATTCATTCAATTTTTTTTCTTTCTAGAGTTAAAACAAGTACATCATTAACAGAAAATTTACTTAGTAAACGTATTCGTTTTTCATGTCGAATTTTAACTAGGTTTATAAAAAAAAAAGAACAAAATAAACTTTTTTTATTCATTTTATTTTTTCTTTAAATAGAGATGGAAAAGATGCATTAAGAGATTTATTTGGTTTTTATTTTATGCTTGATAGAACATTAGCTATTTATGAATATCGAATTTTAGGCAAACGGTATAAATAAATAAAATAAATTTTTCTATATTCATATTTGATTTTTTTTTCTTTTTATTATTATAGTTCAAATGCATTACCATTAATACCTCGTAATCAATATGTTCATTTATCAGGTTATAATCAAGGACAACCATATACTTTACTTGATTTCTATCAAGTATAATATAAAATATTTTTTCATTTACTTTATGTTGATATTTAAATATAATTAGGGAGCTCGTATTGATTTTGATACACGATCAATAATGTCTTTACCAGAAACAGTTCGTCATCGAACAAAATTAACAATTTGTATTATTTCAATAGATGAACAAGAAAAACAAACATTATTGTATATATTTTACAAAAAAATTAAAAAATAAAATAAAATTTTTTATTTTTAGACTTGATGGTATACAAGATGTGAAACGTCGAGAAGTTCTTTATGCTATAAAACATCCATTTAGTACAGAACAACTTGAACATCAAAGATATTTAGCTGATGTTCATCAATTAACAAAACCACAAATAAAACAACGAACATTAATTGTTTATACAAGTTTAGCTGAATTTTATCGTAGACGATCTGATAAAGATCATTATGATGAAAATAATTCTATTAATATATGTGAAAAAGAAGATTTATTATCTGGTTTATATGAATATAAAATACATTTAAGTGCTGGAGTAAGTTTTTAACGAAAAAAAAAGAAAATCAATTTAAAATTTTATTATTTTCTTATAAAAGCATTTTGCTTATATTTGGTCACATATGTCAATTCAAGGTGAAGCAAATGAATTTCTTAATTTACTTTTTGGTGAAATTAATGAAAAACGTTTTGCTCAAGTGATAAAAGTAAAACTAAAAATAATTTATTAATTATTAAATATATAATTATTTGTTTTTTTCTTTATTTAAGGCATATTCAAAATTAGATCCATCAAAAACAGGTTATACAGATATTGATACAATGAAAAAATTTGTTAATCTTTATGGACATCCATATGCAATTCAAAGTAAATTAATTTTTACAAAAACAAAATTCTAATAAAATATTACACTATATTTGTAGATCATTTATCAGATGAACAATTATGGACACGTTTTTGTGATACATTTCGTTTTGCATTAGATTATCCACGTATATCATATTCTGAATTTCTTAGTGTTTATGAAGCACTTAATATTGCTGTTGATCAAGATGATGATTTTATTCATCTAGTCAATAATACATGGAATATCTAAAAAAAAAAGTTATTTTCATGTTTTCATTGTTAAAATATGTTTTTTTTTTGTGTGTATTTGTATGTGATTCATCATGAATAATTACATAATGTCACTAATTGTAATCATTTTTTCTTTGAAATATTCACTAGTAAAATAATCAATATGGTTCATTAAATGCATTTAGTATGATTATGAAATAGAGAATGAAAAGAAATAAATAATATATGGATGCTAGTTTTAAACAGGTTAGAATAACAAAACGAATCATAAGAACAATATTATGTTAAGTCTTTATAATAAATTATTATATAAGATCGTTAATATTTTACTTCAACGTATTGAATATGAGTAAGATGACTTTTTTTTTTATATTTGAAAAAAAAGAATTAACCAATATCTTATTTATTATCTAAGTATTAAAAATGATACAAAGATATAATAAATGCAAGTTAGTATTTAATCATCTTTTGCTTTTGTTTCTTCTGCTTTAACTTCATCTTTTGTTTTTGTTTCTTCTGCTTTAACTTCATTAGTTGTTTTTGTTTCTTCAGTCTTTTTTACTTCAGTTGTTGTTGATTGACATGAATCTCTTGGACATTTGCATCGTTCATCTTCTGGTACATCTTTTAATGCTTGTTCAATATGTTTACCACAACCTTTCCATGTTGGTTTACCACATTTTTCACAATCAGCTTTCATACACATCGTAGAATATTTTTAATAATAAAATACTGTAAACAAATCAAAATGTAATTCGATCGGTATGTATCTTATATATTACACAACGTGATATATAGGTAGCAATTTAACCCTCTTTTTTTTCCTATGCTATAATAAGTCATTACGGGAAAAAGCCCTGTATACAGGGTCATAATAAAATGACGCAACCGGATAGAAAGAAAAAGAAAAGAAAGAAGATGTCCTTGTAGATATGAATAATATATTAGAAATTTTGATGAAGATTATAATTTTCGCGCATTTATTTAATTAAAAATGACAAGAATGTATTTTCATGCATGTCAATATGAACGTTTATCAAATATTCGTCGATGGCAAATACATGCTGGTTCAAATCATTTTTGTTTTAATGGTCATTGTATTACTGGACGAAATCTTTTCGGTGCAATCATTGTTATTTGTCTTATTTCCTTAATAACTATACTTTGGTTCATTTTTGAATTACCTATTCTGATGAAAGAATTTGCGAATAGTAGTATAATAATATTAATTATTGGCCTTCTTCTTATTTTTTATACGTATAGTAAGAAGAAAAAAACATAATAAAAAAAAAAAAAAGTTAAATTTTTATTTTTAGTTTATTTTTTTCGATCAATGTGTACTGATCCAGGTATAATACAACGTCCATCATCAATAGAACGTTTATTTTTAAAAGAAAAATTAAATTTAAATCAAATGACATTAGATTATTTAAATAATTTAACATTTGATATTAAAATAAATAATACTTTAGTTAAATGTAAATATTGTGTAACATGCCAAATGATTCGACCACCACGTTCATCACATTGTGCTATTTGTTCCAATTGTATTTCTACACTTGATCATCATTGTCCATTTTTAAGTACATGTATTGGAATGAGAAATTATCGATTTTTTATTTTTTTTCTTATTTTTTTATTACAAATTGAACTTTTTTTCTTTTCAACAAGTTTTATTAAGGTATTAAAAAATTTAATTCAAAAAAAAATAATATTTTTTTTTCTAGATTTTAATCTATATTAATGATCGAACATTTTTAGAATCAATTGTACCATCAATTCCATCATATTTTATTTTAATTATAACAGGATCTAGTGCAATTTATACATGTAATTTATTAGGATATCATTGTATGATATCAAGTCGTGCATTAACAACTCGTGAAGATGATAAAGGAATTTATATGAACGAAAATCCATTTAATAATCATCATTGGTTTATAAATTTAGCTAGAAAATTATGTACTTCATTCCCTCCAAGTGCTTGTAAATATATGGGAGAAAAAAAGAACAAAAATTAAATTAAAAAAAGTTCGGTTTTTTTTTGATAGATGCAGCTCATCGTTTCATAAATCAAACTGAATATCGATTAATCAAAGAAAATGTTTAACAGGAATAATGAAAGAAATATAATAATAACAAGAACAAATATACATAGATTAAAAAAAAATTTTCATTAGAACCAATCAAGATCTGGTATGTCGGCAAAAGAAAAATTCTTATCACCTTTCCATGCCCAATAGGCAATACGTATATGATAAAATCCAGGGAGAAAAACAAGTGAACCAATCAGTATTAATGGCCATGAACGGTCTGTATACTAAGAAGAAAAAAAAATCAATAAACAATTGGAAAGAAGAAAATAAGAAAAAAAAATAATATAAACCTGTGTTTTGATATAACCAGTTAACATTAATGAACCTAATGTAATCATTACAGAACCGAGAAGAAATAGAATAGTAGCTAAAATAATAGCATAAATAGGAATTCTGACTGGTGGTTCTTCAAACTAAAAATTAAAGTAAAATTTTTTAAATAAAAATGCTTTTTAATAAGATTTTTAGTTAGAAAACGGTGAAATAAACATTATTTTAATAGACTATCAAATTTTCTCAAATATGTAAAATGTAGAATTATTTAATTAAATTAATTTTTAACTTACTTGTAAATCTGAATATTGTTTTTCTTTTTTTTCAAGTCGATAATACAATGGTTCTATATTATCATCATTTTTCGGCTTGAAAATATTTCTAAAATAATAATAGATTTCTTTCTAATATACATATAAATATATTTCTAATATTAATAATCAATAGATATATATAATAATCATTTTCATCTTCATATTCAGCTGATCAAAAAAAAGATTAAAATAAAAAAAAAATGAAATTATATATTCAATCAAATAATCAATGTATAATTATTTATTTTTTACCTGGTAAAACGATGTACAGTTGCACTTGAAGAAGAATAATTATTTTTATTTTTATTTTTCTGTTTCGTTTTCTTTTCTTTTTAATCATTATCTTACGATGATTATTTTTGTCTTACCTCATGGGACTTTTGAAACGCTAGAAAAGAAAAAAAAGAATAATAAAGTTAAATTATCATGGGAATTATAGAATAAACATAACAAAAAGCATTACAATCGAAATCTTTTAGCTAAAACAAAAAAAGAAAAGTTCATCTCACCTTTTTTTTAATATTGCTATTATTCAAAAATTCTTCATCAATTTTGTCTTCCAGTTCAATCTTACTAGATGATAACGTTTGTGGTCGCGAGGATCGTACATACATCTGAAGAAATACAAGCTTAAAACCCATACATATATATATATATATATTTCTTTGTATAGAAAGAAAAATTCATTGCTTTGATTGCCAAAAACTACTACACACACACAATAAAAAAAAGAAACAAAAGAAGCATAAGATTAGAAGAGAAAAAAGAACCCGTTGTGTGTGTATCACATCACAACAAAAAATAAAAGAGATAGATATTTGGCTTTTTGAAGATAAAACATGACATATTATTTGTTTGACTAGGAATCCAAACGAAAAGAACTACAACACCACACACATATACAAACAAAAAAAGAAAATTTGTTTCTCGGAAACACCACGCAACAATTATCTGACATTGAGAAGAGAGGAAGGGGATACAAAAACAAAGGAAAAAAAAAAAGATCATTTTTCTTTTATAATAATGACTATCTATCTTTTACATAAGTATACAACTTCGTTTTCCACTGCGTTGTTTTGCACTTTGACTACGACCATCTTTTATTGATGAAGATTTATTTCCACCACTATTTGTACCACTACCACCATTTTTATTTTTACGACCTTTTCGATCTTTACGTGTACGTTCCTTCTGTAAAAACAAGAAATTCTCTTCAAATTAAAAAACAATAAATTAAATTAAATTTAACTTACATATTTTCGTATTTCTCGTACAAGAGTATAAAATGCTTCTTCAACACCTTGTCGAGTTTTAGCAGATGTTTGTACAAATGGCATAGATAATGATGCAGCAAAATCTTTTGCATATGATAAATCAATAGTTCGTGTTGGTAAATCAATTTTATTTCCTACCACTAATCAAATCAAAATTATAAAAAAAAAATTTTTTTCCTATTTTTGATACTTACAAACCATAGGAATATCATCAGCATCTTTAACACGTTTGATTTGCTCACGATATTGTTTTATTTCTTCAAATGATTTTGCACTGTTAACTGCAAATACACATAAAAATCCTTCACCACCACGCATATACTGATCACGCATAGCACTAACATAAGAAAGATATTCAAAACTATTTTATTTCAATATGCATTTTTATAAAAACCTATATTCTTCTTGTCCAGCAGTATCCTATTAATAAAATAAAAATATATACATTAAAACAATCTTAATAATTAATTAATATACATACAAGAATATCAAGTAGACATGTTTCACCGTCGACGACAGCTTGTTTTCGATATGAATCCTCTAAAATTTGTATTTAAAAAAAAAAAGATTGAATATAAAAAATAAATTATTTTTATACCTATTGTTGGATCATATTCATCAATAAAACTAAAAATTTTATAAAAATAATTATCAAAATAATAGTTTTTTTTCTTCAAAACTTACTGATTTTGAATAAGTTGAATTGTTAATGCACTTTTGCCCACGCCGCCAGCTGTTATTATAAAAAGCAAAAAGAACAGCAAATTTCTAGAATAATTTATTTAAAAAAATTATCTAATTTACCTCCGACGACGACGAGCTTATATTCAGTCATGATTTGTCTTTGTATTTTCTTTTATATTCTTTTTTTTTTAATATAAGTAATATACAGAAGTGTGTATTGACTGAATGTGAGATTGATTGCAATCTATATATGAGAAAGAAAGAACGAGAATAAAAAGATGATGCACTAATACTCTTGCTTCCCGGAAGAATGAAAAAAAAACGATATATGCATATATGTAACAGTAGGAAACGTTCTTTGGATGAAAGAATTCGCTACTTGCACTGTTTTCTATTGGTATATGATGGTAGCACTTGTTTTATATTGGACGACAAGATTGACAGATTAAAAAAAGATTATGATAGAGGGCATTCCAACTCACATTATCAAGTGTATGAACTCTTTTATATTCATTGATATATTGAAAAAAATAATAAAATTCTTTTCTTGAGAATATATCGTGTAGAAAATTGATAATAATATATGGCAAAATCTTATATTTTAATATCATTTTATTGTTGAATATTATAACATGTTCAGTCTTTAATTTGAAATCATAAAATATATAAGATATACTCTTCAATCTCTATAGAATCACTCTCTACAAACATTTTCATTTAATTTCAAAATAAAATATAAGACGTATATTGCTAAAATGAAATCAACTATTGACATGAAAGTTTATTTTTATTTTTATTTTTATTTTTATTTTTATTTTAATATATTTAAAATGGACTAGTTTGATTGATTTACAATCATTCAATCTTGTTTATGACATGTGAACTATAACAAAAAAACGAATGCAAAAATAAAGTAAAATTATAGAACACGATCAGCAATAAACATTTGACATAGAGCTGGAATAGGACGAGCAGTTGGTAAATTTGGCAATTTTCCAGCACTCCCAGCAATGTCAAGATGTGTATAACATAATGGTTTTTCAGAATCACAACCATGTTTATCAAGACCAGATGCTCTAGCAAGAAATGCAGCAGGATATTGATGACCACGTGCAGTAGCTTTACTTGGTTGTCTATTACATTGTAATACATCGGCTACTTCACTTTTATCATCAATAAAATCAAAATCCTAAATAGTAATATTTAAAATGTATAAAGAATAAATAAATAAAGAAATAAATTCAACTTCTCGTCGAACAGTTGAAATTTCAAATTGATCACCGATTTCTTCACCAACAGATTGAAGTTTTTGAGCTATTTTATTCTCTCGAGCTGGTCCATTATCCATGATCGCCTATCAGAAAAAACATACACATACACACATTTAATAATCCTTGTTTTTATTTCAAATGAATAACTCTTTTTCTACCGTATAACTTTCTCCATATGTTTGAGCAGCATGACCAGTAAGAGTCGCTATAGTAAATAATTTTGGATTAACTTCATTAAGTGCTAATTCTTTCATATAACACAATGGATCAGCCATAACTAATCGACCTGAATTATATTAAGACATTATTTATTTATTTATTAATTAAATATAAATTTTCTACCTTCAGCATCTGTATTTCCAATACGAATACGAACACCAGTTCTGGCTTTTAAAATTTCATCTGTTACATAACCTTCTTCACCACAACTATTACGTGCTACAGCCATAACACCAATAGCTTTAAATTGTTTTGGTTTTAATTCAGAAAGAACTTTAAAAAAACCAGCTACATTTGCAGCACCACATTTATCATAAGACATACCCGTCTAACAATAAAAAATATAACATAACAATTTAAATAAATCAATCAAAAATATTTTATTTACCATACCACCAGCAGCTATAAACATAAAAAATAATATGATTTAAATATTAATTTTAAAAAGAAAGTAATCAAATAATTTTCTATACTTTTTATATCAAGACCTCCAGTATCATATGTAACACCTTTACCAACAAGCAATACAGTTGAATTAATATCACCTTCACCTGTATATTCAAGAAAAATTAATCTACCTTGATGGCGATCAACATCTATATAATATTAATAATTATATTAAAATTATTATATAATCATGTTGTTACTTACAACTTGCAGCACGATTAACAGCAGCAAATAAAGGAAAATCTTTTTCAATTTCATTTTTATCTTTTACTATATTAATCTATAATTAATTTTAATATTTTTTTTTTTTAATAAAATAAACTATTTCTTTACTTTCACATTTGATGATTTATTAAATAAATCTTGCATATATTCAGCAACACGTGGTGGTGCCATACGTTCAGGATCTGCTCCACCAATATCTCTACCCACAATACGTCCCAATTCAATAGCTCGAGCATAATTAACTAATTTTTCATTATAATTACTATCAAATGATGTTTGACCAATAAAAAAACCTATTCGTTCAACTTTATTCTTACGTTCAGGTTTATCTTCTCGAACTTGTAATGGCTTAAAAAGAAAAAAGAAAATTTATTTTAAATTATATAAAAAGTCTTCTTTTTTTTTATTTACCACATAGGTTGTTTCAAGTGCAGATAATAATGTAACTAAAGATGCTTGTTGATATCGTTTTGAACCAAAACTTGCAATTAATGGAGATTTAGCACCAAGTGATAAGGCTTTTTTCATTCCAGCTGATGCTGCATCAGTAAAACGACGTACATCATCATAGTCTCGATTAATTTTGCCTGTTGGTGAATAAATCTAATTATAGAAATAAAATTATCTTTTTCTTCTTATTTAATGATTTAATGCTTACAAGTCGTTTGCCTGGAGCTGTATCATTAATAGTCAATGTAATTTCTTTATCAAATTTTTTATTCAACTAAAATAAAATAAAATAATACAAAAAAAAAAAACAAATATTTATTTGAATATTAACTTGATTAAATTTTTGAAGATCTTTTATTATTGAACTATCAACATGTTCTTTAATTTGATCTAATTCTGAAGCAACAATTACTAAAGCATCATAATTTTTTGATGATTCAGAGAGATTTTTAACTAAATTCACATTACTATAATGATATAAATTGAATAAATATTTTATTATTAATTTTTAAAGTGTGTTTTATGATGATTAAATATATAATAACTTACGTCAGAAATCGACGATAAAATATTGAGGAATAAGATGAACGCTTAGGAATTGATAGGAGATGTCGACAAATCATTATCCTCCTTTATACAATAGTAGATTATTGCTTTAGGGGATACTAATCACAATCTTCAACAGAATAATGACGATTAAAGTTATATTTTAATATATCAATATTTATACATATGAATTGAAGAAAAGAAAAAAAAATAAAAAAATAAATAACTGAATTTCATTTTGTCTATCTGAAGCGTCGTTAAATGCAAAATTTTCTGAATTAAATAAGACCAAAAGAAGTCAAGAACAACCAAATTCCATGTTTACCATATTATAGTTTAGTATGAAAGTAAAGATATAAAGAAAATAAATTTCAACAAAAATTTTCTTTTTCCATTGACAAATAAAAAATAAAATTAGTTTTCACACATATGATTCACGTTTAAATAATTAATAAATAATTCCTACATTGTTCTTTTTCTTTACTAAGTAAAAAAAACAAAAAAACAAAAATCAAAGATGTATTATGTCATACAAATACAGAAAAGAAAAAGAAATCTAGAACGTTTACATAGAAATGTAAGAAAAAATTTTTCTAAGGTAAAAAAACACGTTGATATTGTTGAATAGGTGTTCGACAAATTGGACATAATTCTTGTTCTTGATTTCTTGATTGTAATTGTTGTGCACATTGATGACATAAACCTAAATGTGAACATGG